>JAHREE010000061.1:1803564-2013287 GCA_033628505.1 Tringa tobata
GAAATTTGTGGTATTCTGTACTGTCACAGGCCATAATAACATACATCACAGAGAAACAATATTTAACCTATGCCACAAGCTGTGTTTAGGAATAAAAATCAAACACAACAGCAGGCAGTGACCACTCTGCTACTTCCACATAATAATGGAAGAGAAGACATCCTTTATAAATGCAACTAAAATATTATTTTCAGGAAGCATTTCAGCACTGGACCTGCTTTAACAGATGTCAATAATGGCTTTTTTCCCCACAAACTTTGTCAATCTGCTAAGGGAATAATAGTAGAGGAAGCATGATTTTGAACATGTGGTTAATTGCTACTTAAAACATTTTAACTGGAATTTTGCCACCCCTTCCTGCAACAATCAAACAGCATTACAGGTCTGTTTGTTTTGGTTTGAGTTTTTTTTTCCCTCAGAAATGTTATTTAAAATAACGTTTATTTTAAATAACATTTAAAGACACAATTTACATAAGGCCTAAAGTTCTGCAGCTACATTATGTCACGGCTTTATGGTATACAGCAAAAAGATATCCAAGCATGCTTTTAACTCCAGGAGATGGCTCCACTCGTATACTTAGAACTCTTTGAATCACATGACCTGTTATTTATATAATTTGTATATAATTATTTTTAGATAATTTATAATTTTATAATTTATATATGTATATATTTGCCTCTTATTCTAGTTTCTTCAGCTCTCTTCATCTAGTAATTAGTCTGTCTTGACCAAAATTTTCTTTCCAAAAATTTTAAAATACCACACAGAAAATATCATAAAATTTTAGAGGCAGAAGAAACTGATTTATAGGGGTAGGTATAAACCTCAGTATCTCTAGATGGCGGTTATGTTTGCCATCAGTTCACCTATCAGAATGGTTAAATGTGCTCATCCACATTTTTTCCACTAAATTACTTTTTAGCCTTCATTAAGTTGCTAAGTATCCCAAGAAACCACTGGTTTCTACTATACTATAGTAACTTATTTCCGTCATCCAGCTCTGCAACTCATGACAACACAATTCCACATAGAGCACTAAATCGTCTGATTCATTTGTCGATTCAAATTGTGCTGACATTTCCAAAGGTCCTAAATTGGTTGGTTTGGCTTTTACCTCTGGATTGAAAAACATTAAATAAGCATTTCTTTTCTTTTCTTGTCTTTTTCTAATCAGAATTGAGTTTCAGGTAGACCTATTCTAGTTCCTAGCTTCTAGGTCTTTACTAAGCCAAGTAGCTTAAGACAGTGCCTTTAGTCCAGGCACTAGATGGTAATATCAATGGTAAAGTGAATTCCTATGCAGAGGAAGCAGAAAGATGGCACTTGCTTTATTTAAAGCATCCAGGTCACGTCAAGCATGAACAAACATGGCCAAAGTGCTTCTGTTGTAGGCAACTTCTTGCACTAAATTGTCTCAGCATCAATAGAAAAGAAGTTTGTGGTTATTGTACTAGTTTCTAAAAATTTTTGAGGAGAACTGAAGAAATGCAGATATTAATCACTTGTCTGCTGTGGCCAAAGCAGAAGAAACTACTTCAAATCAAAGATTTAATGAACTCAGAGGTAAACACAGTATTTATTTCAGGACAACTAATACAGCTTTTGGAAAAAGAAACATGCCTCAAGAATACTTCTGCCATACTGGGAACAAACTTAAAAGTATATGGAAAAGATATACCAAACTGATATTTTTATTTGAAAGAGAAACTACATTGTTGGAGGCTAAGAGGTAACCAACTGGTTAAATCAAAGAAGCAGCAGAGGTGTGGTCAGTTTTGAAACAGAACAAAGTTATTTGAAGCCCAGGCTAAACATTTCCTTTAATGAACTGGAAAATATGTGCTAAACAGTGACAGAGCAGAGACTGTGGATTGTATTAAAGTATTCAAAGTAATAAAGATGAAAGTTAATGATGAAGAAATGCAGAGAAGTGGATGAGACTTAGTGACTGGGAGAGAAAATGGCAGGAGAAATTCAATTTAGGTAAATATCAAGTCCTGAATTTGGCATAAATCCTAAACTTCATACACATATTGATGGATATTTTCATGCTCACAAAAATGTCTATGGAGTTATAGTACACAGATCTATGAAAGTGTTGGCCAAATGTTCTGTCATGGTCAAGGTGAAATACCTATATGAAATTGTTAAAAAAAGCTATGTAAAGCAATATTGAAAGCAGCACTATGCATTTGTGTTAATTAATAGAAAACATGAATTTTGAATACGTCTGCAGTTCTGTTAGCACTTTCTTGTCCCTTTATAGCTGGTATAGGCAAACCAGCCCCTCCAAAAATCATTATGAGAAACACTAATCTACCTGAATACTGAATATTTATAATAACTGATTTGTAATGTTGAGAATAATTTGTTATATCAAGGTGATATTTTGCTAAAACCAAGTTCAGCTTTTGGAAGGGTGGAGGGTGTCAAAGGCATTATGCTACAGAACATACAAATACAGCAAATCCTAGTAATTTCTGAAAGTTGAATTAAACAAATACATGAATAAAAGTAAAATAAATTTTACAGCAGCCTGCAGGAGCTGAAATAGCCTAGAAACCTTTTCAACCCAAATCAGATGCACGTATTTTCTTATTCAGCTTAAAGCAAGAAAAACAGTATCCTCAGAGGGGTTGCATCAACCAGTTAAGATCATACCTGTCACAAAAATCTCTAAACTGATAGTTTGGTAGTGTTTGCTAGCTTTTCCTGGAAAGGTTTTAATTCTTTCTTTTAAATATTTGTTAGGAAAGATTGCTGTGCATTGTTAACTAATATAAATTATTAAAATTTTGTACTTCTACAGTTTTCATAAATACATCATATAGTATAGATGATATATAAGATAGATCTTATTTATAACAAACAAAAAATGTGTGGTTTATGAGATGTATCTACAAATAATTCTTACAAAATAATCTTTTGTATATATGATTTTTTATACATAGGTGTTCAGTTGTGAGAATTTCCAAAAATAAGCTAACCAATCTTTTAAATGCTGTTTTGTTGTCCTGAGTAAAAAAGTTTGGTTTGTTTTTTTTTTTTTTTTTGTCTTTTAAATAATCTTATAACTTCTTATGCTGTCAGTTGTTTGTGACATTTTAATTTGATGATGTGTTTCATGGAAATTTGTCTAAAATTTTCAGGTTATGTCAAAAAAGTGTCAACTTTATTCTAAATATGGACAAGATATGGACAGAAAAGAAACCAGTCAAATGCTCTTCTTGGATCACAACAGGGAAAGCATAATATTTGTTTGTGTCCTTCTAAGGCCACAAAGGCAGACAGCATAAAATAAAAAAAATGTGTGAATCACAAGAGAAGCAGATAAGTCTTTAATATATTTTCTAAAGATTCTGTTTTCTTGGCAATACAAGGAGATACTGACTCTTGACTGTCATTAAAAAAAAATTAAATTTAGATTTTTCAAAACTACTGAAAAGGCAAATCAAGTTGAAAAAAAGCATAAAAACTATAAGTCAAATGATTTTATTTTTTTCCTTTCACAGTTAATTTTTTTTTAATACTTTTCCTAAATTTGATCAAAATGGATGTACTTATTTTCTGGCTATGTTTGAGAGCTCCTTCACTCAGTTGTCCCTGTGATGAAGAAGGCATGATGAACCAGAGAAACAGAGACACCTTAAAAATAATTAATTGCTGAATGCATTGTGGTTTTATTCTCATAAGCTGATAGTTCTGTACATACCTATTTGGCATATACATTGGATATTTTTTGAGAGATTTATTTTTGAGAGATCTATGCACTTCATTTGAAAACCTGACAGGAGCTGCAGGGTGATCTGAAAGGCCAAAATAGAAAGCTTGCAACCAACGAGATGACTTTGTACATAAGCTTTTAGTGAATAAATTATTCATAGGAAACTGAACCTCAAAAGTTACTATTTTTTAAGCAACGCAAAACCTGTGTTTTATTAATTGTTAATGACAAATAGCCCTTTACCTCTCATCCTTACAAACTCTTTCCCACAGAGAGATGTCTTTAGACTGCACAATGCTGCATCTGCTCTGTAACATATGCACACAGAAATATAGAGAAGGGACTTGACAGCAGGTGGGAACCAGGCTGTACCCATCCTCACATAAAAGAGAAACGAACTTTTTTTTAAGAGTTTTAAACTTGTATTTGTGTGAACTATATGCATTTATATGAATACTATAGGAATTTGGTTTGGATAAAAGTATGCAACAACGCACAATTCGTTCAGCACCTGTATGAAAGGGGCAGGTTTCACTCTGTTTCCCAGTGAATAATTGTCTGTGGTAATGGGGCAGCTGGGATGCCTGAACAGTTACTTTAGCAGAGAATAAAAATTGGAATGAGCAGATGTGGGAAAGCTTCTTCCTTCCATAAAAATATTTATTTAAAAACATTAAATCTTACAGTTAAGAAAAATCCGAAGATTGTATTCATTGGAACTGATTATGTTGTTTCATCAGCTCAATAAAGACTTCATAAATTAGCACAGCAACTAATCTACAGAAGCTTGCTCAAGCCAGTGACACTGAATGGCTATCACGGCTGTGATCACAAAATGCTTCTATGCTTAGGGACAAACACCATTCAGACAAGAGTTTCTGAGCCATTCTTCTCAGAGCTGCAGAAGGCTGCATATCCTGTGGACTATATATAAGTATAGCTGGAGATGGATAGAGATGTTAGGAAGAAGTTAGAAGTTAGGAAATTTAAAACCGAGCTAGCTTGAATATGGTGGGATGGAAGAGTAGAGGGATTGAGAGGGAGGGGGAAAGAAGTGGAGCTGGAAAAACTTTCTATTTAGTTGTCCTATGTCCTATGTTTAGTTGTCCTCTTTTTTGTGATCTTGTCCAGTCTCTCCTTGATCTTATAGAAAATCTCAGTCCTCGAAGAATAGATAGGTTTGTCTCTTATTGGTTGCTGACTTGTTTTATTCACCTTGCAGTCGTATATTATACTCTTCAGAACTTGTTCTGGAGAGCTACTACCTACAATATAGTTCCTCTCTGTATTTCGACATCCTAACATGGTAATTCTACTTTCTGAAATGCGTTTTTTTCCTTCTGGACACTTCTCTGATTTGTCAAAGACATTTTAAACTGTAATGTTTTCCTCCAATGGTCTTGCACCCTCTTCCACATTAATAACTTTTGCAGATATTAGGCACACATCTATTTCATATTCTATTTCATTAATAGAAAACCAGGAATATTTCCAGATTTTAGAGGCATCAAGTTTGCACTCACCTTTAATAGTTCTTTCACCGAGACCCAGTTTCTATAGCTTGCTTATAAGAATGACATCTCAAAAGAATACTAAACATTTATTGCTTTTCTTCTTTCAATAAGGCTACTTCCCAGACATATTGCCAAGGATACTGGCTTGGAAGGAAATTAAAGTGGCTTCATAGATTTTGTTCATTACATATCCATGCTAGCTTGTTGCTACTTATCTATTTATTATGTTCTAAGAGTTTATAAATAGTTTCATTGTTTGTTCAGTAATATGTTTGCCCTCTCCTAGCTTCAGTAATGAAATAGATAATGTGTAAAATAGAACCCAAATTTAGGGGATTACATTTAAATTCATATGTTGAAAAGATACCTTGCAGACTGGGAAAAAAATCACAGATGTCTGCAAACAAACATGATGCAAGATCCTAAAAAGAACCATCACAAGGCATATCAATAAAAGCAATTTTCAACTACAGAGGCCAGTGTTCTTTTACTTTACCATCAGTGGAATGACAAAACCATTTTAAAAACAGAAACTAGTTTACCCATTGTGAATCACTGTCCAGAATAACATTCTTCCTTCATTGACTAGCAAGGAAACCTAGGCAGCTTCAGCTGCTGAAACTGAAGTTCTCTTAAGTGTGTTTACCCCTTTTGCATCAGTGAACCAGTATGCATTTCAGTTAACTGGAAATTAAAATCACAAAAAAGTCTGTTTCCTCGTTATTTCCTACTCCTTCCCCGCTAGCAGGGATGATAAGTGGAGAACAGGTCTTACAGCAGTCTTGACTCACTGTTTTTTCATTAAATCAAAATTCTCATATAATAACATGGAAACCCAGGGAAACTCAGGGATCTGTGAAGTGGAACAACACTGCCCAAGCACACAATTCTAAACCTTTATGTAGCCTTTTGGCACATCATCTCCTGGTAAGTTTTAAAATGAAAAATGCTCTGATTTGAGATCATGCTCATATAAGATTTTTTTTTCCAATTTTCCTTTTCTAAGGCTTGGACTTGCCTTAGCTAACAATACCCTGGGCAACAGCTATGCTAAAGGAGGGCTTACTTCCCTGTGTTCTAAAACCTCACTTACTTTTAATTAGTTCATTCAGAAAAGTAATTTACATTAGATTAATCTTTTAAAAGATGGAGATAAGACACCAGACTTGAGCAAATACACAGCTGGCTTCAATCTGGGAAGTGCCAACACTTTCCTCTTTTTATAATGGAGACACAGTTCTCAGGAGACTAATTACAAAAAAAATCCCACAAAACCCAAACCTCTTAGTGTATGAGCAACATCATGCTTGAAATAATCTCAAGAAAAAGCAAAATAAAAAATGTTCATAGTACAGTGACTGAAAAATTGCTACTCTCCAAGTGCATTTTTAACAGAAGTGCAACTATCTAAAATCATGGAAAGGGAAGTGCTACCAGCTGCAACTGCACTACAACTGAATTAAAACACAGATTTCAATTCTTTCTGTTCATAAATCAATATCTTTAAAAGCTTAAGTACAAAAGACATTTAAGAACAGAAAGACTTGAAAATAAGAATTTTGAAATAAACAGCTGCAAATTAGCATGAAAGTAGTAGAAACATCAATACAATAAAATTCAGGGAATATTTTAAAGAGAGCATGAATGTGCTAGACACAGCAAGTATATCTGAAATAAGGAAAAGGTCAGGTAGGACCTCAGGGTCATCCATTCTGCTTCCATTCTCATTCTACAATGCATGAACTATTGCATTAAAATTTATTCACCATAAGAACAAAAAAATTGAGCTCACAGGAAAATATCTCAGGTTTAATTCTGAGGCACTCCTCTTAACAGGCTTAATAGGGTTGGTAGACAGGAGATGCTATTTCTTACTAAAATTTGCCTTGCATTATTTATTGACTGTAGAAAAAAAATTACCCTGACACATAGTGAAAGCTAAGAAAGCTCAGGCATACTATTCAGAACAGTTAAAGTATACAGTACACATTCCCCTATTTGAAAAAAATGGCAGTGACGCTTAATAATTTTCATTTTCCAAAGCATAAGTCAGATTTTTGCAAAATATCTCCTTTCCCCTTAAATATTTTCTTATGAAATTGCCAAAGATTGAGTTCGGATATTTGCTGGTTTGTATTTTTTTCCCAGTATTGGCTTATTACTATAAAGAAAAAAAAAAGAGCAAGAATTGTGAAAAATACAAAAATACAATTGGAATGTTTTAAAGATAACAGTATACTTGGAGAAAGTCAGGAAGATTTGGAGGACAGATTTATACTCTTCTTTTTCTAAAATTTTCTGTGGCTAAGCAGATAGGAATCAATTTTCTGTCAATATTATAGCACTTAATGACTAGTAAGGTAAAATATTGTACTTTTGTTGTCTGAGAATTGATATGAAAAATTTGGCAGAGGTTGGTAGCTAAAACAAACTATTAAGCAAATTAATACATTCGAGAAATAGTTCTTCTGGTAGAACCAAGAACTGGGAAAGATATCTGTATTAAAATACTTTGGTCACTGCAAAAGCTTTATGCTCTACTCTAGTTATTTTTCTCAACTTAAAATATAATCAAAAAAGTGGGGTGGGGAGGGAGAAAGAAGAAAAAGCACAACCTAAATATATTTCTACCTCTTTTACCGTGGACAATGTCAAAGCAAAATTGACATTTTGACTTTTTCTCCTAAACACAGACAGATTTACTGGGGTGATTTTTTTTGGATAAAGAGCACGATAAATTCTGTATATATTCATTAATAGCTTTAGCTGACAAAAGTCTGACTTTTCCTTTCCTTAAAAAAATAAAGAACACAGAAAAAAAAACAATTCATCTTGACTTGCGGTTGAGATTTCTGATAGTGCTTATTTAAACAGTCTTCCTTTTTCTATTTGTATGTGAACACTTGGTACATGAATTAACTAATTTTATCTGTATAAGTAGGTTATACATATATACATGTATTGCAGAGTCTAATGTATTGCAATGTGAGCATCTGTTGCAGTTCACTGTGTCTGATTGCTAATGTCCCCCCATCTGTGGGAAATTAAGGAAGTGAGAAGTAACAAATAACAAGCAAGCACATCAACAAAATACTTCAAGAATATCAAGGATCAAAGAGAAACTGATGGCAAAGCAATTCAGAGTATTATCTCCATATCAATATCTGGAAACCAATTAAGGAGCAAGATTCATTCTTTCCAATTAAAACCAAAGGTAATTAAAAATACTAAAATCTTAAAGGAAGACCAAGCAAAATATTAATAAAGTTGATTACTTTTACTCCTTGAATAGATTCTAACTATTTGATGTATCCTCAGTTGAGAGGCAAACTTGAGAAAACTGGGCTGAACCGGATGTGCCAAAACTTGCAAATCCCCTAACGATTAGGCAAGAAGAAATGTGAACACTGGCATTTTTTTCTTTGCTTGCATGTTTGTTTCATCTGTTATGAACCCTTGGGGTGAATAAATACTTTGTTTGAAGAAGTTATGTTTGAAATCACTTTAATCAGTCTCTGTCACAGGCTCCCACTGGAAAAAAAGGTCTCTCAGATTCATAGAGAAAACTTGAGATTAGAGCCCTAATATTCAGTCTGAGGGGGAAAATCATGTGGTTTCTCCTTAATGAGAAGTTAACAAAATCTATCTGTAGCAAAAGTTCATGAAAGGAGTATAATAAAGTACCAAAAGATGAAGAAGTCAGAAATAGGGAAAAAAAATTAAGTAATCACTAACAGCTGAAAAATCCATTGTGCCATAGGCAACTCTATTTAGTGATGAAGTAAACCAATACTCTGCACAGCACATGAGAACAACAAACTAGACATAAAGTTAATGTATTGCAGACCTAAGTAATGAATGTATTTTGGACAATAGACATTTTGCTGACCATCTTAGTACAAAAACAACATTGCATCTGAGAACACTGAGAGGCTGAGTGATTTCTTAAAAAAGCCATTAGGGAGGAACAAAACATTTTGGGTTCAGGAATACATTACTGACCATGTATTAAAAAGATTCAGTTTCCACTATATTAAAACAAACAAAAGGGATTGTCTGAATGTCTGAATGTCTGAATTCGTATACTCAATTGGGAGAATGCATTCATAAAAAGGATCCCTGTCACCTGTTCTTGTTTTTATAGATGAAAGTAAACAATTTTCATTATCAGATGTTAGTCAGAAAAATGACTGAATGACTGTTAGTCAGAAAAATGGGGCCACAACAACCCCCAACCCTACAGGCTTGGGGAAGAGTGGCTGGAAAGCTGTCTGGCAGAAAAGGACCTGGGAGTGTTGGCCAACTGCCAGATGGATATGATCCAGCACAGCAGTGTGCCCAGGTGGCCAAGAAGGCCAACAGCATACTGGCCTGTATCAGGAACAGTGTGGTGAGTAGGACAAGGGAAGTGATCACCCCCCCGTACTCAGCACCGGTGAGGTTCCACCTTGAGTACTGTGTCCAGTTTTGTTCCCCTCACTACAGGAAAGACATTGAGGTGTTGGAGAAACTCCAGAGAAGGACAACAGAGCTGACGAGGGGTCTGGAGAACAAGTCTTATGAGTAGGAGCTAAGATTTTTCAGCCTAGAGAAAAGCAGGCTGAGGGGAGACCTTATCGCTCTCTACAGATACCTGAAAGGAGGTGGTAGTGAGACGGGGATCGGTCTCTTCTCCCAAGTAACAAGTGGTAAAATAAGCCTCAAGTTTAGAGGTTTAGAGGTTTAGATTGGATATTAGGAACATTTTTTATGCTGAAATTGTATCTAGCATTGGAACAGACTGCCCAGGGAAGTACCCTGGTGGTATTTAAGAGATGGGTAGAGATAACGTTTAGCGCTATGGTTTAGTGATAGTTTTTAACAGTATTTGGTTGATAGTTGGACTAGATTATCTGAAAGGTCCTTTCCAACCTAGGCAATTCTATGATTCAATGATTCTATGACTTTTTGTCTCATCTGCAGACTCAGACATCTCAAGATTTTTCTTTGGATAGCGCATTCCATGACTGTATTCACATGTCTATTCAGAATAGAATAGAATAGAATAGAATAGAATAGAGTAGAATAGAATAGAATAGAACAGAATATTCAGTACGTAGGGACGTACAATGAACACCTAGTCCAACTGCCTGACCACTTCAGGGCTGACCAAAAGTTATAGCCTGTTACAAAGGGCATTGTCCAAATGCTTCTCTAACACTGACAGGTATGGGGCATCAACCACCTCTCTAGGAAGACTGTTCCAGTATTTGACCACCCTTTCAGTAAAGAGCTGCTTCCTAATGTCCAGTGTAAATGTCCCCTGCTGCAGTTTTGAACCATTCCCATACATCCTGTCACTGGATCCCAAGGAGAAGAGAAAGAGATCAGCATCTCCTTCTCCACATCCCATCCTCAAGGAGCTGTACAGAGCAATGACGTTGCTCCTCAGACTACTTTTCTCCAAATTAGACAAACCCAGAGTTGCCAGCCACCCCTCACAGGACATTCCTTGCAGCCCTCCCACCATCTTTGTTGCCCTCCCTATCGCATTCAAGTACCTTAACATCCTTCTTAAGTTGTGGGGCCTAAAACTGCATACAGTACTCAAGGTGAGGCCACACCAATGCAAAAACCAAGACACTTTCCATTATATTCGAAAAGTAGTGGCAGTCTGGTGAAGTTTCCTCTCACTGGAAAGAGGAAACATAACCCTCATTTTCAAAAAGGGAAAAAAGGAACTACAGGCCTGTAGGGAACTACAGGCCAGTTAGTCTCACCTCTGTGCCTGGAAATCTTATGGAGTAGATCCTCCCATAATCGCTGCTAAGGCACATATAAAATAAGGAGGTGACAGGCAACAGCCAACATGGCTTCACAAAGGGCAAGTCATACCTGACAAATTTGGTTGCCTTCTACGAATGTGCTACAGCATTAGTAGATAAGGGGAGAGCAAGAGACGTCATCCACCTTGACTTATGCAAAGCGTTTGACACAGTCGCACATGACATCCTGATCTCTAAATTTGAGACACACAGATTTGATGGATCCACTCGGTGGATCAGGAACTGGCTAGATGGCCGCACTCAAAGAGTTGTGTTCAACAGCTCAATGCCCAAATGGAAGCCAGTGACAAGTGACATTCCTCAGGGATCCGTACTGGGACCAGTGCTGTTAAACATCTTTGTTGGAGACATGGACAGTGGGATTGAGTCCATTCCAACCTGAACCATTCTATGGTTCAAAATGATGATGGTTCAAAATTCTATGATTCAAAATACAGTGCAATAATCACCTCTTTTGACTACCTGGTTAAAAGCAACAAGTGGTAGCTTGAATAAGAATCACCTTTCTCACAGGTATGGATAAAGCCTACATTAAGTTTTTAGTTTATTAAGTTCAACACAAATATAAATTGGAATGCAATGTGGCACAGCAATTTTTGCAGTCCACTCTGACAATCTGTCCTTTTTTGTAGAACACAACTGGAAAAAAATTTACTGTTCTAGAAAATAGAGCAAAGTATCTTGTAAATTTTTTACATTGTGAGCCACTGCATTTGGATTATCTAACTTGTCAGGTGTAGAAAACAGGAGCTGTAAAAAAAATAAATAAAAATTAGACAGTATGTCAAAAATCATTGATGTCTGATTTACGTAGAACAAATAATGACAAAAATATGTATGCATTTTCAGAACGACCTCACAAGACACTGAGTAAGCTAGTTTGGAATTAAATACAAGTGTGGCCATTGTAATGATACAGATAAACAAGAATGGGGAAGAAATGCACACCATAGTATATCATCTTCTCTGTAAACTCCAGGAAATGCCAACTAATATCGAAAGATCTGTTGAGGAATGTGGTGGGATGATCTTGACTGGCCATGAGCTGCCCACTGATCTGCTCTGTCACTCACTCTCCTCAACTGGAGAGGAGAGAGAAAATATGATGAAAGGCTCATGGGTCAAGATAAGGACAGGGAGATCACTCAGCAATTTCTGTCACTGGTAAAGCAGGCTCAGCTTGGAAAAATTATTTTAATTTACTGCTAATCAAATCAAAGTAGGATAATAAGAAATAAGAGCAAATCTTAAAACACTTGCCCACAAAATGCCGCCTTCCAAGGCTCAACTTTACTCCCAACTTTTCTACCTCCTCCCCGCAAACAGTGCAGGCGGATGGGACACTGGGGTTCTGATCAGTTCATAACATGCTGTGGCTGTTACTCTTTCCTCCTCACACTCCTCCCTTTCCATAGCCCATGTTAGTCCCACTCACTGGAGACAGTCCTTCGTGAACTTCTCCTGCATGGGTCCTTCCCATGGGCTGCAGGTCTTCATGAACTGCTCCACCATGGGTCCTTTTGATGGGGTGCAGTCCTTCATCATTGCTCCAGCACAGGTATCGCACTGGGCCACAGGTCCCACTAGAAAACCTGATCCAGTGTGGCTCCTCTTCACAGGATGACAGGTCCTGCCAGGAGCCTGCTCCAGCATGCCTGGTCTGATTCTGATCACCATGGTCTTCACAATGGGCTGCATGGAAATCTCTGCTCCAGTACCTGGAGCACCTCCTCCCACTCCTTCTTTACTGACCTTGGTGTCTCACATATTCTCTCTCCCAGCTGCTGTCGCCAAGGCTGCCCCTCATAAATCCCAGACCCTGGAGATAAGGGGGAAGGTCTGGAGAGAGGAAGAATTTCCCTCTGTTGGGGAGGATTGGGTTAGAGACTACTTGGCCAAACTAGACATCCAGAAGTCCATGGGCCCTGATGGGACGCACCCACAAATGCTGAGAGAACTGGCAGATGTTACTGCTGAACCACTCTCCATCACTTTTGAGAGGTCTTGGAGAACAGGAGAAGTGCCTGAGTACTGGAGGAAGGACAATATCACTCCAGTCTTCAAAAAGGGCAAGAAGCAGGACCCAGGGAACTACAGGCCAATTAGTCTCACCTCTGTCCCTGGGAAAATAGTGGAGCGACTTGTTCTGGATGTCAGCTCCAAACACATTGAGGATCAAGAAGTTATTGGAAGTGGGCAACACGGATTTACCAAGCGTAAATCATGCTTGACCAATCTGATAGCCTTCTATGATGTTATAACTGGATGGCTGGATGAGGGGAGAGCAGCAGATGTCATCTACCTTGACTTCAGCAAGGCTTCTGACACTGTCTCCTATAACATCCTCATTAGAAAATTAAGGAAGTGTGGGCTAGATGAGGGGGCAGTGAGGTGGATTGAGTCCTGGCTGTGTGATAGAACTCAGAGGGTTGTCATTAATGGAGCAGGGTTAAGTTGGAAGCCTGTAACCAGTGGTGTCCCCCAGGGGTCAATACTTGGTCCAGTACTGTTCAATATATTCATCAATGACCTGGATTAGGGGACAGAGTGTATCCTCAGCAAGTTTGCTGATGATACCAACCTGGGAGGGGTGGCTGACACTCCAGAGGGCCGTGCTGCCATCCAGTGTGACCTGAACAGTTGGAGAGGTGGGCAGAGAAGAACCTAATGAGGTTCAACAAGGGCAAATGTAGGGTCCTGCACCTGAGGAAGAAGAACCCCAGGCACCAATATAGGTTAGGGGTGGATCTTGTGGAAAGTACTACTGAGGAGAAGGATCTGGGAGTCCTGGTGGATGGCAGACTCTCCATAAGCCAGCAATGTGCCCTTGTCGCCAAGAGGGCCAATGGAATCCTGGGCTGCATAGGGAGAAGTGTGGCCAGTAGGTCAAGGGAGGTCATTCTCCCCCTCTACTCTGTGCTGGTGAGGCCACAACTGGAATACTGCGTCCAGTTCTGGGCTCCCCAGTTCAAGAGACAGGGAACTACTGGAGAGAGTCCAATGTAGGGCAACCAAGATGATTAAGGGATTAGAGCACCTCCCTTATGACGAAAGGCTCAAAGAGCTGGGGCTCTTTAGCCTGGAGAAGAGAAGACTGAGGGGACGCCTAGTCTATGTTTACAAGTTCCTAAAGGGTGGGTTGAAGGAAAATGGAGCTGGACTCTTTTCAGTGGTTTCCAGCGACAGGACTAGGGGCAACGGGATAAGCTGGAACATAGGAATTTCCACTCAAATATGAGGAAGAACTTCATTATTAATTTCACATTTCCTTGTAAAATAAGAAAAGACTGAAATCATACACTGTGGAATTGAGGACACTTAAGGTTAAAACAGCATCTGGGGTGAAGAAGTCAAGAAAGCCATGTAGCTTCTCCAGAAAAAAAAGCAAATAAAGGATGGAAGGGGAAGAATTATATAGTTTCCAATTCAAAGCAAAAATGGAATGAGTAGCTAAGTTATTTCACTTCTACCATTTATGAAGTATTAGGACCCTGAAACCATCAGCAGAACTTTGTTTGAGGCACTTTCAATCACAAAACCTTCAGGCCAAAAATTGCACTTCAGCAATTAAATTCAGAGTGGACTTCACTTTCAATAAAGCTGAATGCACATGAGTACTCAGACAGTCAAAGACTTCTAAATATGATAGGTAATCTCCTCCTTGATTATCCTCACAGTGATTTTTTCCCCTTACATCTGGTTGGAAACTCTCTTTTAATTTATGACCATACACTCTCATCTTCCCATTTTACATCTCAGTAAAAGGCCAATCCCCAGCTTCTCAGTAACCTTGTCATAGGTACAGAAAGACAGCTTTTAGGTGCCTATAAGCCTTCCTTTCTGTGGGACAAAGAAGTCCGGTTCCCTGAGCTTCTCTTCAGAAGGCCCATACATATACACAGCTATATTTCTACATACTACTGTACAAAGCTTCAGCCTAACCAACTGTTGAGTACTGTGCACAGTTCAGAGACATAATACACAGGTAAGCAGTAGAGAAAATTATTCCCCCAGTATGTTTTTGCCATCAGGAGTTTTCATATGGTCTGAAAATAATTGAACCAATTTGTAGAACAAAAATGCACCGTGGGCTATGAACACAAATGTTATAACTAGTTAAAAAAGAAACAACAAAAAAAACCAAAAAACACATTTTCAGCCCTGAAGCTTGTAGGTTGTAATGGTTTTCATCCAGACAAAATTCTCTTCCTTCTCAAAGAGGAATGCTTGTCAGAAACAGTCCATAGCTCATGATGTAACACAAAAGCATTCCCAGATGTGTTCTGGAACAGTACTTGTTGACACAGGTTAAATCATGCCTATTAGCAGCTATTCTGTTTAATCATTAGTATAGGTGCTCAGACTTGAACCCTAGGCATGTCCAGTTGAATAGCATAAAAAAGTAGGTAGGAATCTTTTACAAGCCTGCGACACAGATGGGGTATTTGGCTAGATAAATCATTGCTCTAACAGAGTCTAGTTATTTATTTTACTTTTAAAAATGAACAGGAATGGTGAAGAGAAGAATTTGATTTGGGGCCTATTCATTAATGACATGTCTCAGAGAAGATTATAAGCCTCGAGCTTAGCTGCTTCCTTCTCATTTAGGAGTACATAGCTCTGCTGTACTTCTGTGAGGGTCTTAAGTCATACAAACAAAGCACCAATGTCTTCTTAGAAGTTACATCACTGTAAAGGAGAAATCATCTCCATAGAGAGGCAGAAGCAATAAGGACAGGATGTGAGCCTTGAGCTAGTAGCATGCTTGCAAAAAGATCTTTCTCCTAGAATTAGATTTCTCAGCAGGAGGACAAACCCAATTAATCTCTGGATATATTTTTTTTATAATTTTGCTTTACTTGCATACTTGATGATACAAAAATCTCCTTTTAAAGGCAGAGAAGCTATACACTGAATGACAATTAAAGTAATACTGTGTACCTCATCTCTGCACCATAGATCAGTTCTACACTTTTTCTGAGACTCTACTTAAACATGTAAAAGATACAGCAATATCTTTTTCAGAGAATCTGGACACATTGTGATTTACTTTATTTCTTCCTTCCTTACTAGTTCTTCTCCAAGAACACAGAATAAGATTGCAGTTTACTACTAACAGAAAATGGCCTATGTTTTCTTTCAGACTCTTCCACACAACATTGATAGAGGCATTAGAGTAGAGATTAAAGAGCAGAAGGTTTCACAAAGTCATCTTGCTATAGGTGAAAATTCTTACAACTGCTTTATTCATGAGTACTCAACACTAGAAACTTAAAAAGCAGAAAAGCAGCAAGAAGAAGGGATTGTTCTTACAAAAGGGGAAGACTGAGCAGAGGTAAGAAGACTTGCTCATTACTAATGCTTATGATCCAAACATGCTAAACATTTTTGGTAATTTTTAAGAGACTGAATGCGCTGCTTTTGTGAATAAGTTATTTGAAAGGTTGCCGGTCTGCTCAGCAAAAATGCTTTCATCTTTATAAACTCAGTGCTAAAAAGGAAACATTTTCAGATAAAGTCTTTTTGGAACCGATTCTTGAGACTACGATAGTCATAGTAGAAAGAATAGATTATGGGTAAAGAAGGATTACCTAATAAAAAAGTTGCATGGTTTGTATTACAACATTGTGCTTTGACACAAGATTCAGAAATATAAAATATCTATAAGTGAAAATTATGATAAAAAAGGAATGAAATCTTACACAAAAGTTGCCTTGAAGTGTGTCACTGATGACCAGCTTTTCTTCTCTGCAGTTGCAGTAGCAAAATGGAATGAAGACTACATGTATAAGCTAGTGACAGGTTGTAAAAGATTTTCTTAACTGATCAAGGTTTTACATGCTATTAAAAATGTGTTATTATAGAAGAAGAAAAAGTATAAATGTACAAAACATATTTCTAAAAACTTAAAAAGAATTTTTGAAATGTAGTATTTTAAATGAATTCTTTTTCTATATTACCTCTGTTTTCAAATTACTTCAAATACAAGACTGAAAATTTTGAAAGTACAAAAAAGAAATGTGAACAATTGTTTTTTTCCAGCTGTTTCAGAATACCTTTTGATGTTTTGATTTCCATCTCATCATATTCTCGCTAGCAGTTTCAATGTTAATGAACCAATACACTTCTCATATTAAAAGCAAAAACCAGCTGACAATTGTTATTCTGAGTACTCAGGGACTTTTAGAGCGTCAAGGAA
Organism: Tringa tobata; assembly: GCA_033628505.1. Lineage (NCBI taxonomy): Eukaryota > Metazoa > Chordata > Aves > Charadriiformes > Scolopacidae > Tringa > Tringa tobata. The sequence goes on from JAHREE010000061.1 coordinate 1,820,830, forward strand.
TATATTAAAAGAATCTGTGCTTCAGAATGTTCAATAAATACTTTTTTGTTTTTAAATTGCAGGATTTAAAGTGTGCAGAGAAGAAAAGTGTGTATTTTCTTCCATAAAGCAAACGCAGTATTTCATTACTGCATCCTTGGAGAGTGTACATTAATTTTATCACCTGCAGCTCGCTAAAAGCCTTATGCATAACTTTCAGATATAGAAAAGTCAGTAAAGCTGTAGATTCTCCTTGTCTGGTGTTATTTTTTCAACTAGATTTTCCCATTGGCTTTTTAGCTTTTAAAATTGTGATTAATATGCAAATTGATAAGTTAATTCCCCATGAGCTATAGTGTTATTGATCTTTTCTTGGACCAAGTAAAAGAATTTTGGTACCAACTTCCATTCCAATTAATATTTATCCATAGAAAATGGGTTGAGCTACAGCAGAAAACAACAAACACAGACCTCCCTTCAGTTTCCAGCAATTTCCCTGCACTCTATTTTTTCTTTTTTATTTTTTTTTTTGGTGAGTTTTAGAGAAAATCTACATAACTTACTCCAGAAGTTTCAAATATCCCAAGTTAGCTACGGAAGAGAAATAAAGAACTCTTATACTCCTAAAGTTCTCAAAAAGAAGGCACACTGCTTTCTGGTCAGTATTTTCACTCTGTCCAAATACCTTCTTTTTAGTTGTAATATCTAACCCAGTTGCAAGTTTCATGTACCTTTTCTGAGCAGCAAAGCTGATTTAGGAGAACTTTTTTTTTAGGAGTAACATTTTGTCAGCTTAAAAATCAATAAGTGGATTCAGCTGTATGATGTATTGGAAGAAGTTTGTAGGTAGGAATAGGTAGAATTTAAACAATGTCACCACCCTTCTTCACAGCAATGAGACACTGGATTATCACAGCTCTCTTGTTTAAGATCAAAAAACCCCAACAAACCAACAAAACAAAGAAACAAAACCAACAAAAAGCAAACAGCAACAACAACAACAACAACAAAAAAAAAAAACAACAAAGAAAAACAAGAAAGAAGGTGAGAGAGGCACAAGCAACTAGTATTATGTAAGAGACAACCTGTAAATTCCCCGACGAGGGGGAGAAGACCCTCCAAGCCTTCAACGGAATGCCTCAAACACTCGTGAGGGAATAAATAATGCAGGCCTGATGTTCAAAGAATTGATAAGACTCACTGGTGCCTAAAAAGCAGTGGGAGGACTGTTTTGTGAACACAAGGTAGTTCTACCACTTGCATGATGAGTCTGTCAGCTCTCTGTTCAAGGCCAGTGTGTCCCATTGTGTCCCATAAGTGTGTCGCATAAGTGAACTTTCCTTCATTATCCATGAAATGCATATGAAAGTACGTACCCTGCATATGCTAATGAAGAATATAGAGATCATGCTAAACATATATGACTATGGCACTCACCTCTCCACCCAAATCATGCTACATGTCACCTGAGAGAAGAGAGAAACCTGAGATGAGGATGTCCTTGGCAAGGGGGGTGGACCATGCTAATGCAGCAAACATAAAGGGGAAAATGAGTTCCCCTAGGGAAAACAAAAGAAGAAGATTATGCCTGGAAAGATCCCCTGAAAAACACACTGGAAACAGATGATTTCTTTATCTCTGCATTTTCCTCTGTCTTTTGCTGTCTCTATCCATTGGTTTCTCTTTTCTCTTAGAGTTGTTAAGTAACGGTTAGAGTTGTTAAGTAGCAACCTTAAGTACCGTTTGCCATAAGTTGTGGTAAAAGTAACATGCTAAGTAACACATACCACATAATGCATACCTCACCGCTTGAAATAATTTCTTATATGCCTAACCAATAGACCAATAGGCCTTGTTAAGACCTATACTAATCATTTTGGGAAACTAATAAATGTTTGTATAAGGACCTTCAGATTTATCTCACCTTAGTCCATGCCATTGGGGATTTACAAATCTGAAGTCACTTATTCCCCCCTCCCACCCCTTTCTTGAAAGCGGGATGTAACATATGGGTAAGTGTCTTTAAAACTACCTTACAGGTATGCACAAGGTACCCATAAGATATGGAAAGCAGCTGCTGTTAACAGCCATTTTCATTTAGATGCAATAATTTGGGTGAACCAATTTTCAGTCTAACAAGATCTAGATTAGCAAGCCCGAACACTTCTTCCTGCTATGCGTCATTTTATACGATCTGTTGATATGCTTGGAAAGAAAGCTTGCCCACTGATGACACTGAAGCCATCTTCAGTTAACAAAGATATTTCAAAGATTATCAATGGACAACATTCTGTCATGGTTTGCACTGGACTGGCCTCTGAAATGAATGAAAGATGCTCTCCCCCACCTCTCTCTCCAAGGAGGGGGACAGAAAGAAAGAGACATATGAGTTTAGAAAGAACTAACCTACTTTAATGAAATATTGATAATAATGACAGATGGGAAGTGGATTCAGGATCTGGAGTCAGGAACACATGGATTGGGATCAAAGGCAGACAGACTGACAGGGTCCTCCTCAGACATCAGCCATTGAAGAATGAGGGCTGACGCTTTGATCCCTCAGCTTTTATACTGAGCATGGGGCAGATGCTTGACAGTTGGTCAGCAACTGCCCTGTTCACTCCTCCCTACAGGTGGAACCCCTCTACACTCTTCCACTTCTGACCCTCCAATTTGGCAAATAGCAAAGTTACCTGATCTTGGTTGTAATAGCAATAAGTATAAGCAAGAGCCTCTCCACATATTCTTTGGCATCAAAGATCTTATCATTCTGAGAGTGAGCAATGTCTCGAAAATATGCTGTTAATTTCAGAGAGTTAAGTTAGTTAGAAGAGGCTTAGCTGCAAAGTAAAATTACTGAAAAGAAAATTGGTTCTGTTTTACTTCAAACCAAGACACATTCAAATGCTGAGGTGCAATTCACACATTGTCTTCCAGATACCAGAACACATTGAGGCTTCCTCTTTACCAAGAGTTTACCAAGAGAATAATCTTAGTTTCTCCAAATACTTTTTTTCAGTATTTCTTTCAACTCTTTATTGTAGTTGTCTTAATGGGTAGCGAATAAAAATTGTAATTCAGTTAAAACTAATTTTGAGTTGGTAAAGTGACCTCACAATGTTTGCATTGGTTAAAAAGCCAGACTGCTGTAAAAAGACAGTTTAAAGTGAATGAGCAACTGAGGTGTCAATAACAAGAAACCACCTGGATAATAAATAACAGTTCATAGTTAGTCTGAGGCAGGACTCTTTTCCTTTCTTCTTGTTGAATTTTTTTGACTATTGTTTTTTTAATTTTATTTATTTATTTATTTCACTATGCTTCAAATTCTGGTGAAAAGACATCCATCTGTTAATAATAATAATTGAAAGAAACTGTTATATCTGTATTGGTACATGTGAATAATCTAGGGTACTCTGTAGATAATGTGTCTATACGTCAGGACAACATTTTGAGCCTGAATCCCTTATTTGAGCAACTATTGTTCTGCATACATAAAAGAAGAAGGTAATTGAAGAAAAGCTGCAACACAGGCCAAAATAGCATTCAGTTCTTTGATGATTCTTAAAACGGATGAAAAGGTTCAGTTGAGACCCAGCAAAATGTTACTAGAATCAGCCAAAAGGCTGCAGTTTATCTAATAAAAATCACTGCATCTTAAAAGTATCCCAAAGGATGAAGAGTCATGAATAAAACAATATAGAAAAATGACATAAAAAAATAAAGCCAACACAAAAAAATATGTGAGTTCACTTACATGCAGTTTAATCTGTTTATGTCTGCATTACTTACTTGAACCCTACCATGAAACTCGTCAGACTATTGATTTGGTTTTAGGTCCCTGTTGTGAACTCAGTCTTTGAAATAAAATGCACGCAAGTATCACCAACTCATGACAAGAAACAATTGTCGTGAATTATTTTAAATTGTTCCTAAACGTGTAAACAATCAGACCTCATGAAGCATAGGAAATACTGATGCTAAAATCAAGCCTATACTATTTTACTTGTTTCTCAAGTGTTCACCCAAATTCAAGTACTAAAATTTTATAATATACAGCGCATTGTACTCTTTTATTATCATCATTATGATGTAGAAAATTTTGGCCTTTTCAGAAAAGCCATTTACATTTTAACTGTTTGAACCAGGAAGCGGAGGCAAAAAAAAAAAATCTTTGAAACACCATTCTGAAATGAATGTCACAAATAGAAAATATGTGTCTGTAGGGGAAAAAAAGATGAGAAAATGAGGAGCAGTGATTTATAGCCCACCAGCATTTTCTTAGATGTTAATTAAAACCATGACAAACATTTCAGATATAATTATGAAAAAGGCAAATACTTCAAAGCTGCAAAGATTAGCCCTTAAATAATCTACACCTGATATTAATTGCTAAATGATTCTTATGTGTGAGACAATAAATGGTTTTAAAGGGTTATTACTCTACATCAAAAAGTGAAGTTTATCCTGTTTATATTCAGGATGGAAATTAGTGATTTCCATTTATTTAAATATGATATGTGTCCAATTTGTTGATCAGTAAACTCTACACAAATGTCTGCAAACCAAGAGTTTAAATCAGTTATACAGTTTACATATCAATTTAATATTTGATACTTCATTTGGCTTGTTAATACTCAAGATGACAGAAACACCACAATGATTATATTTAATTTACATTATTCACTTAGTGAAGACTCACCATTGCAAGGCACCGAACAACCTCACCTCCACTGAATCTAAACAGTGTGGGGAAAGTCCAACCCATTATGACTTGCGTTCTAAGCAGTGATTTATACTACTATGTACATGAGAAAAGAGTGAGTTTTGCATTCTGAAAGAATCACAGTTCTCCAAAAATTCCTAAGCAACAGGGAAGGTGAGTACATCTGCCAGAGTAACGAACAATGCTTCCCAGCCTTTTCAAAAGGCAAGAATCCTAAGTCCAGCCACCTCAGGTGCATGTATACCAACACACATTGTCTGGGCAACAAAAAGGAAGAACTGGAGTTTCATACCCAACCTGGGAGTAATGAGTATCACAGGAGTCACAAAAACTTGGTGGGAAAACTCACATGACCGGAATGGCCACAAACACTTTCAGTGAAATAGGAAGTGAAGAAGAAGAGGTGGATTTGCACTTTATGTAAAAGAGGAATTTCAGTAAATGGAGGTGAGCTATGGAGTCCAAAAATGTTCTATCAAATGCCTCTGAATCAAGAATAGAGGAATCTTCACCAAGGAGGATCTTATGTTAAGTAGCAGGATAATAAGACCGGCAAAACCTTATTTTAGCTGCTTAAATCTTTGAGGCCAACAGAATCTGATCCTCACAGGTGACTTCCATTAACTGGATATTTAATGGGAAAACAACATGGTGGTGCACAAATCATCCCTCATGTTCCTGAAATACATTGAGGGCTTCCTGCTACAGATGCTGGACATGCTGACTAGGTTCAGCACATTGCTAAATTTACTGGTCACAAACTGAGAAGACTTACTTAGCAACATAAAAATTTCACTGAATTTCACTGAATTTTTAGAGTTGGAAGGGACCATAGAGATCATCTAGTCCAGCTCTCCTGCCAAAGCAGGACCACCCAGAGCATGTCAGATCATGCTACTCAGGACGGCATCCAGGCGGGTCTTGAAAATCTCCAAAGAAGGGGACTCCACGACCTCCCTGGGCAGCCTGTTCCAGGGCTCCGTCACCCTCACTGTGTGACTAGATCATAGTTTTCTTGCTGCACGATGGCCTCCAGCTCCTCCTGTTTGTTGCCCATGCTGCGTGCGTTCATGTAAATGCACTTCAGCTGGGCTAATCATCCTACTATTCTTCTGGGAAGGTAAACTCTAATACCCACCTGTCCGTGTGCAGACATTTCTGCATTTATCATCCTATCCCTACTCCTTGTGTCTTCACTAACACATGTGTTACTCTCACCCACCTCAATTGCTGCAACAGGCTGTAAGACCTTGCTGGGACCTTTAACTATTAGCACCGGTGCGGTAGTCCCAGGCGCCACCTTTGTGACCCTGGTTCCAACCCCGTCCCCCTTCAAATCTAGTTTAAAGCCCTCTTAATGAGCCCTGCTAACTCCTGACCCAATATCCTTTTTCCCCTTTGGCTAAGGCTTTCCCCACCTGCTGCAAGCATTCCTGGTGCCCTGTAGGTCAACCTGTGCTCAAAGAATCCAAAGTCCTGCCTTTTACTCCAGCATTTTAGCCAAGAGTTGAATTGCTGGGGTTTTTTTATCCCTTCATCCAGCCCTATGCCTGGTGGGATAGAGGAAAACACCACCTGAGCTCCTGACCCCTTGACTAGTTGTCCCAGACTTCTAAAATCCTTTTTCATTGCTTTAAAGCTTCTGGTTTTCACCTCATCATGACCCACCTGAAATATCAGGAGTGGGTAATAGTCTGATGGCTGAACCAGCGTGTGGATTTTTCTTAGTATATCCCTGGTCCTGGCCCCAGGGAGGCAGGTGACTTCCCTATGGGATGGGTCTGGCCTACAGATTGGACCCTCTGTACCGTTCAAAAGGGAGTCACCAATTGCAATCACCCTTCTCTTTTTCTTTGTTGTTGAAGTCTTGAGGTATGGGTGTGGGTGACTCGTCCAGGGTGCCTCACTGGGGAGATCGTCGTCTCCAGTATCATTTGTCTCATCCCCAAAATCCAGAACTCCAAACCTATTTTGCAAGATTAACTGGGAGTGTGAGGGAGGCTGTAGAGGATTCCGCTTGCCTCTCTGAGGAAGGACCAGCCTCCATTCCCCCCTTTCCACTGAGTCCCATTTTTCTGCCTGGTGACAGGGCAGGAGGGGATCCTCAAGTTTTATTGGAGCCTCTTGCTGCCCTTGCCCCAGGGTACGGCTCCACCAGTCTATTTCACTTTCAGATTCTCTAATGCTTCTTAACCTTTCCACCTCTTCTCTCAGTTCTACGACCTTTCTGAGCAGGTCATTTATCTGCTCACATCACAAGCAATGGGTGTTCCCGGGTCCCTGTGCTGCCACAGCCAGGCTAAGGCATTCGGTGGAGCCAGGGCCTTGCGTGGCCACGTCTTTATGTGGGAACTCGGTCTGAGTTCCCACATCAACATATACAAGTCGGTACAACATAATGCTTCTGACTACTCGACTGAAATTTTAAAAATTATCAGATGATGCCCTTGCAACAAATCCAAAAGTACATTTCATGCAGGCCAGTGAATATAGAAAAGAATTTACGCAAGCACAACAGTAATTACTAGCTCAAGTAAGGCACTTAGCTCTTCCACATATCCAGCATTTAATTTGTAGTGTTTTATCTACACTTCAACTTTTTAATTAATTTCCTTTTCTGTGGCGAATTATGCCCATTATTTGTGCAAAGAGTGGTCTGAGTTTACAATCAGCTTCCTTTTGACTTCTCATTTGCTAGACGTTATTCAAGTGGATTGAATTAAATTTATACTCAGTCTGATGGATTTCGGTACCTTCTCTGGACAGCTATAGAGCTTGAGAAGCTGCTAGCTAACCCTAATCATACCTTAACTATAATAGGAGTTGTTAATTTAAAGTAATTCGGAACAGGTATTGATAAGCATGGGCACTCATGAGGATGTCAGAAGTCAATAATTTAATTTCTCTTTCTCTCTTTGTCTCATTTCTCTACTACCACATGCTTTTCTACCTTTAAGATGTGTTGTAAGATTCTTAATCACAGTGATCACAGGTGTGAGTTTTGGTATTGCATTTTGGAAGACAGTTATTCAACTGCTTCACTGTATGCCTGAGGGACAGGATGCCATTCAGAGGTACCTGGACAAGCTTGAGAAGTGGACACGCACCTGGGTCAGGGCTATACCCACTGTCAACACAGGCTGAGGGATGAATGGATTGAGAGCAGCACTGTGGAGAACTTGGCAGGGGAAGTGTGGATGAAAAGCTGGACATAAGATGTGATGTGCGCTCATAATCCGGAAAACCAAAAGGATCATCAAAAGGAGTGTAGCAACAAAAATAATGGAAAAGGAATGCAGAAGATTAGTTATGATAATCCAAGTGAACACCTAAAAAATGTAATCTATTTTGTTTCATTTCTTCAAAATTAAAAAGCGTACTTAAATACTTATATGCAAATATTCAAGAAGGTTCTGTAAAATAGGACATTGGCTTTGGGGAAGAAAGACGTCCTAGTCAAAATGCTCAAATACATTAAATATTAAATCATTGTTGCTACAAAAGGGAATAAAAGGGAAAGGAAAATGGAAAATGGGAAAGGGTAAATGAAAAGAAAAAAGGAAAAGGGAAAAAGAAAAAAGGAAAAAGAGAAAGGGAAGTGCTGCTTGAGTCATTGGCCAGATTTGTATTTCAGCTGATCTCTCTAAATAACTGCTATTTTATTTAAAGGCACAAAAGAAACAAAAACCAACATCAAAACTGAGTCAAACTTGCAAAAACTTACAGAAGCCATGTTCAGTAAAAGGCAGGTTAGAAAGACAGGTACCGTGGCTTTTTTTTCAAAATCCTCCCAAACCAAGCTTCAGCTTGTGTCATCTTGTGTTATGGGAATCACAACCATAGCAAACTCACAGTCTTAATGATGGTCCAAAATTTGCACTATAAAGAGAAAAAATACTTTTCTATTCCAAGAGTCTGAGAGATCTTCAAAAGCAGAAGGCTGGTTTTAATTTTTCCTAAATCTGTTTGGAGAAAAGGGGCCTGTAGTATGCCACCTGAGAATATGAGATATTCAAGATAGTTCAGTCCTATCCCAAACCCAAGAAGATATCCAAATATGCAAAGATTTTTGTCATATAAGGAACAGAGACAAAATAATCTTGGAATGGCAAATCAATGATTTAGTTGTGTGCCAAAGTTTTAGTTAACATTTGCATAGACTTAAGCTTTTTGTTTAGAAAGCCACTAGTTGAGCAAAACCTGATACTGATGAACAGACAGTACATTCAGTCACACTGTTCACACAAGTCACTATGGTTACAGCACATCCCATTGTTTAATTTACCTATTTTGGTAAATCACTTTCTGATGTTTGCTTAACAACACTCTGCTCTTCAGAGTGGCTAAACCACAAGGTAACAAAGGTGAACACTACAGCTACTACCCTTCCCTGGATTACAGTAGGACTGTGCCAACTCTCTGGGTCCTCCTGGGAATGGCAGGGGAACAGCAACAAGTGTTATCTGAAAGAAATTAATTTACTCTCTCTTTCCCAGACTAATGCAACTGAAACAAAACAAGGAAGTATAACTTAATCAGTAGTTATTATATATATACTGGTTATAACTTAACCAGTAGCTCTCTTCGTGCTTTCCGTGAGAAGATATAGGAATAGGAGGAAAATAAAGCTGGAAAGAGCACTTCAATTTGTGACCTTAAATATTACTCCTCGTCATAGCCTACAGCTAGGATTCAGGCTATACAGAAAGAAAAGGAATCCCACTTGTAAACAGCAAAAATAATTTCGTCTCAGGCAACTAATGTCTATGGAATTGCTACAAATTGATTCTTTTTGGCTAGGACTGGCTAATCATTTATACCCAGTCAAGCTGGATTCCCTGATTTGCATAGTAATTTGTACATCTATCTAAACATTAATATGCTGCATGGTGTCTTTTCTGGGTTTTCTCAGTACAGTTTCCTTTTTTGTTTCTTTTTTTTTCCAAAGTGACTTCTTTCACATGTCCAAAGATATGACTGAAAGAGCATATTAAGAATCTTCCTGTAACTCATCTAGAAAACACAGCTAATGCATGAAAAAATAAATAAAAAGATGAACTTGTCAGGGCTGTTTATAGTTAAAACAATGCGTGTGATACATTCAGAGTAAAGAAAAGCTTCAACAGATTTATGCAGATATTTTATTGAAGTTATTTAGTTACTTTATTTAGATAATTTTCAATGAGCTCTTGGCATGCTTCTATAATAGTCTATAGCATTTGCATGCTTTTTTACATCTTCTTTAAAAATTATTTTAAGCATCACATCATTCTTGTTTTATTGTAAAGAAGCAAAAGGTAAAATGCTCATTTCATTCCAGATTTTCAGAGTGCTGTGAAAGGCTACAGAGTGATAACTTAAATTATCTCACTAGTCTTTTATCAGAAGGAAAACATGGTGGATTTGAAGGCTATGGTTTTTACAGATCAGTTTAATGTCAGCTGTACCTTCTTTCTCTAGTGGAGGCAAATTAGGTCAGAAAGGACAAGAAATCATATGAAAAAATAGAACTTTCCATATGGATACATTAAGTTTCATTGTCTTTATATTGCATAATACCTGACATACTTTAAAAATAATAAAGAAATACACTTGCAGGCCACTCATGCATCTTCTCCCAGACAGCAGTAATACAAAAGCATTATATACACATAAATTCTCCTAATGGACTGCTGCTGTGTAGACTTGTCTTTTCTTAGCTAAAATTAGACAGCATGTTCAATGATCACTATTCAATGATCCTAGAATATGAATAAATTAGAATATGCTGAGGTTCTCACAGAGGAAACTCAAGAAAATATTATCTATCAGAAAAGCATAGTCTAAAAGGCTGTTAAAGGAAAATGGGAAAACCAGCCAGGCGTACTGCAGTCACATAATTTTGTCAGTTGCCATGACTGGCAATATAGCTAGAGCCAACTATAGATTCTGTATGAAAGTCTGAAATTGAAATCACAGTCACTTCAGAATCTGTGATGTAGGATCTGGTGCAGTATTTTTTATGGCTACGTATCTAAGTATCATTTTATTACTACAAGAGGGACCACCACCGTCATCTGACCTAATGGCCTCCCTTTGAGGTTCCATTGTAACCTGGGTGCAAAGACTTAAGTTCTATTCATCCACTTGTGCTACAATGTTCCACTTAATTTTACCAGGTTTAGTTAGTTATTTTTGATGCCGAACATGAAAAGTTGCATAGTATCAACTGAAACAGCAAAAGAATGTAAAGCATTATCAAAACAAGGCAATCTGTTGTGTGCATCTTAAATAACAACTAATTGTATGTTTTGCATTGTTTTTCAGAATGAAAATTCATATGATCTATTTCTAAAAATTACATTAGTCTAATTTTTCCACTACTTTGCATTTTGAATATTTTTAAAGATACATTCAGGATTCATAAAATCAATATTCCTGACTTGCATTAACTCCCATTCAAATTCAAATTTGAATTTGAATTTCAAACATCACCTGTAACATTCAGGTACAGTAGGTATCAAACAGCACACAGCTGCCAAATTACCAGTGCTATCTAACTTACTTGGCATATTTTTGCATAAGATCTACAACAATGAAAAGCCTCTCTCATTTTTCAAATGGCCCTGAAGACAGAAATCCATTTTTGAAAAACATCTTTTCAAATTAAATAGAGAACACAGGCACAGTTTTCTCAAAGATCACTTTCACAGTTGAAGAAGTTTTAAGACTGCCTATAACTGACAATATAGGCATTACTATTTTTACCAATATGATTGTATCCATTTCAATTATATCAACTTAGAACTGAAGTGGCGAATTACACCCTCTGGAAACTATAAAATAAATTGAAAAATGTTTCAGTTCCCGTGTTATATGGAGCTATTATCTCTCTTTCACCTACAGTTAAATGATTGATATTTTTGAATAACCTTAGCTTTCACATCTGTCAGCAAGAGGTTCAGGATCTAAGGCAAGGAGATGCAACTCATATATTTATTTATTTATTTTCAAAAGTGACAAAAAGTCTTCTGATAATGAAATCTATAGCTTCATTATTTTCTCTGCTTCCCTTAAGTACCACTCAAAACCTGTATGTTACTAAGAAAAGAAAGATTTGGCATTGTTTCGGTTTTATTTTCCCTTAAGGATAATTTCTGCCTAGAACTTCTAGTTAAGTATTGTTAAAATTATCACAGAATGATATGGGGTTGCAAGGAACCTCTGGAGATCATGTAATCCAACCCCCAACCTAGCATTATGGATATTTATACTGCATGAATAATTGTTGCCAGGCTATTTTATTGTTAGTCACAAATGTAGCTATTGTCTGACCCTATATGGACACACTTAATTTTCTAATTCACAGTGTGAGACTCCATAACTTCCTTATCAGTGATAAACGTAAGTGTGAAAAGCTTGTATTCATCTTGAAAATGTCCTAAAGCACTCCTCGTTAAGCATAGACATTTCACATAAAAGGAATCTGAACTACATATGACAATTAATTATCTGAAAGCAAGGGCCATGAATACTTCGGACAACCAATAATTGCTTATTTAAATTAATGTGGAAAAAAATAAAGATCTAAGTTACACATGTCCATCGTGATTTACTTGAGAAATAAAATATTACAAAGTAACACAGTATATAGCGTGACATAAAGTTCTGTGTTCTTTCTTACTGGGTTTCTTTTCTTTTTTCTGTTTAGTCATCACCGTGGAAGAAAAGTATGTTTTCATTCAAATTCCAACTAATATGCCAAATACAAAATTTACCCTTATTTCACCTCCTTCAGAAAATTGCAGAAAGCTAATCATGGCAGTTACAAGACGTGGTGAAGAAAAAAGTTATTGAATTCCTTGACACCTCACTTGTTCATTTCCTCACTTGTTATTTTGGTCATTTGGAGAGTATTATGGTTAGGATTTAAATAAAGACTGCAAAAATAGTAATGGCCTACAGATATAAGAAAAACATAAGGGCTTCCTGTTTAAAATTCTGTTCCACATTTTGTTTGTATGAAATAATCTTACTTATAAATAAGAACATATTTCACAGACAAATACCAGCTGTGTAAAATATGTTATTTCTAACCCTTCAGAAGGTTAATCTATGATGTACCAAAAAATTGGTTTTCACCTCCTCTCCCACCGTGGAAGGCATCTCAGGATCTGTGAGACATCCTAACTGGAAGCTGGAACTGTGTGTCTCTACCAGCATGGCTAATAAGTGTGGGGTACTTGGGGCTGGGACACACACAACACGCAACACCTATGTTTCAGTTTCAAAGATTCTATTGCTGCCTGCTTCAATTTTCAAAATTACATCTTCCATCAGAGAACAAATCCTGCTGTCTCAGACTTGTCATTAAAGAGTTCCACTAGTAAGAAGCAATAAGGAGTAATGCAGGTTTTGTCTTTGGAGAAGCAGGCTATAAAATAACATTAAGATGCTGCACAGGTGGATCTCCCACCTCTAAAGGAGTGCTCTCCCACTTAGGAGCCTGAATTTCCCAAATGAGGCTTAGAACAAATCTTGTTCTGTACAATGTGTCATGGTTCAGGCCAAATCAACCAATGATGGGTAACACATGCTCTCACCCAACCTCATGCTCCAAGGAGAGGAGAAAGAGAGATAAGGAGATTTACAAGTTTAGAAGGAACTAAATTACTTTAATGAAATATTAATCATAAAATAAAAAGAAAATAATGAAATAGATACAGTATATACAAAACTGTATCAAGCTCCCAGGATGACACATAAGTCCCAGACTGGACTCAATGAAGGATGGGAACAGCATTCAAGATCTGGAGTCAGGAATGCACGGATCAGGATAAAAGGCAGACAAACAGACAGGGTCCTCCTTGGACGTTGGCCAGTTTTGGGTCACCTGCCGTGTTCGCTCATCCCTGCAGGTGGGACCCCTCTACACTACCACTTCTGACCCTCAAATTGGGCCAATAACAAAGTTAGCTGACCTTGGCAACAAGTATAAGCAAGAGCCTCTCTACATAGCATTCCCTGGCATCAACTACAAACATAGGTCTTATCACTCTGAGAACAAAGATTTTTCTGCCTGATACGCTGTTAATTTCACAGAGTTAGAAGAACCTTAGCTGCAAAGTAAAATTACTGAACAGAAAATTGGTTCTGTTTTACCTCTGACGAGACACGACGTGACAGGATTTTGTGGGGCAAGCAGCTGTGACAACATTCCTCATGTCAAGCCTGCTATTTACAGAAAGATCAGTGAATTTCTGATGACAACTAATTACTTGATATTGTCACTTGATATTGCCACACCCGCACTTCCGGCCAGGCACTGATCTTGCTGAAACTCAGAAGTTTCAGCACAACAAGACGGTAAGGGTATAAAAATAAAGAAATACCTATGTGTATTGGGGGGTTGTGTGGGGGTTGGATACAAGATGAGTTTTGTAGATTTTCAGGCATGAGTAAGTTACATTAAGAAACCCCCCCAAGCTCATCTTCTCACCAAAAACTGTAGAGCAGAGATGAAGAGGACAGAGGTTACTTGGACACAGTGAAGCAAAATGACCTTTCACAATGCCTAAAGGATAACTTCAACATCAGCGTCTGAGAACATACATGCTAAATGTTTTAACCAGCGCGGTCTGACTGGGGTAATGCAGGTTATAATACAGGAGAAAAATATTTGCAGAGACTCTCCACAAAATGACAGCTCCTATCACTGAAGGAGAGCAAATCACCTTCATTGACGCTTCAGCTTTGTCCTTACTGTGCTGATGAGTAGGTCACCTAATTGAGTAGTTCAATATGTTGATTTGACAATGACTTAAAAAAAACTATTTGGCTTCACTTCTGTAAGCATGCAGCACCTTTAAAGCAGACACCCTAACATCAGAATGAACTGCTTGATAACACTTTCTGTACACAGTTTTAACATTCTTGCAGCATCGTGCACAATATGTATTAAACAGTATGTTTGTTTCATTTTTTTTAAGATGGTAAAGAAATTCCAGTGACACAGAGATGATCTAGGAGATAAAGCAAGCTATGAAACTGTTCTCTTGTCAGCAAAAAACACTTGTCAATGAAATTCTCACACTTGTTTTGCCCCTTTATAGAAAGGAAAGGTAGAAAGGAAAATCCAATAAATGGAACAACAAATAAATATTTCTCAAGAGTTCAGTTTCCGCTAGAAAATATTCCACACCAAATATACAGATGGATGTCAGCTATTAGATTTCAGCCTGAAAATCCAGTCCACAAATCCAGCTCAAGAAATGTGCCAGCTGAGGTACATCATAATGCCATATCATGAGCCCAGGCAGCTCTCAAGTTCATTCAGGGGTCTGAACAGACTATAATTTGGACAGAATTGCTAACTAAACTACATTTAGGTTTGCTCTGACAATAAATCAGTCAGCCTAGGAGAATGGGGGCAGAAGGGTGAGGGGGAATGATATTAAGGACACAGCTAAAGGAAATAATGTTGTCTGAAAAATTTCATTCATTTAAATATGCATGGGTCCTAATTTCTCCGTTGCCTCCACTTCCTTCTTTTATTCAACAGATCACAAGTTGGAGTAGTTTCAGAAGCTGTTCCTTTAGTAGGCTGGAGCAAAGCAACTGAATCAATATTTTTTATTATTTTTAAGAACTTTTATTTGCATAGCTTATATTTTATTAGTACATTAGCAAAGACACACAAGACAGTTCCATTAAATCTGTTCCAAAATGTCAATTAACTTATATTTTGAGAAGAGTAACACAGATGCCAACATTAAAATATGTAATCATTTTGATAACTGTAAGATTTTCTTCATTTGGACACCTGGCAAAATACTTGGTGGCAGATGATTTTTCCAACTTCATAATAAGAAGCACAAGACAGAAATTATTACTACTATTTTACATGTGTGTTTTAGGATATGCATATATAAAAAACACACAGGCACACACACCTACCTTATCGTCTCCAGTGTCAGGACTTTAACAACAGAGAACATAGGCTTGCATCCAGTGGGGAGGTAAGGGGAAGATGGAGAGGGTCAGTTTATGGAATTACTGGAATTATTTATGAATTTAATGTAAAGAAAAGCATGATCTTGGCTTAAAATGATCACTGGGTAAAATCATCAAGCCAATTAATTTCAAAAGGCATATGGATTTTCCCTCTAGGATAATCAGGAACTGACACGCCGTATAACAGTTCTAATTTAACTAGCAAACACTGCAAAGAGACTTTTCATTTTCCAAAGATATTACTTTCTTTAACTAATTTATAAAAAATGCAATTTCCCTAATTTCTGGGTATTCTCAACCAGTATGGTATTGTATAAAATATCCTGTGGATTTTAATACCACAAGCGCATATGTCAGTTTGAAAAAAAAAGTGCACTATGGTCAAAGCTGTGAAATGCAACCAAAATTCAAATTAGACAATTTGGAATTGAGACTAGATAATTTCATAGCAATCATTGATTTGCGAAAAAAAAATGCAATAGTAACCCATTTCTGCATTAGCTCAGATTGAGGGGAAGGAAGACGGAACACAGGTGCCTAACAGTGATGGGCAGTCAACTGAAAAGTTGCTGCCTTTTTTTCAGTGACCCAGTAGCTACCTAAGTGCTTTCCTAGAAGTCATTAGACAAGAGAATGCATAGACTTCACACTCTGAAAAAAAAAAAAAGAGATCTACGAAGCTAGATGAATAAAATAGGTAAAAAGATATAGGTTATTCTGAAACTGCCTTCCCTCAATCTTCTCTGTTGGATCTGCCCCACTTAAATTAGCATAGTCATCTAGAAATTGAGGTATTATGTGGACTTGTAGATCTGTATCTTTTTCCACAGGACGCATACAGATATTAGGCATCGCCCCTAGTAAAATCTGAGAATGAACCCAACATGAAACTATGTAGAAAGTATGTAATCAATATATAATGATCCATGATCTTTTTAAATACCTAAAACAGTTCTAGAAAAGTGGAGTCTTTGCTTTGGGCTAGAAATAAGAGACATAGCGGTATGAAATACACAAAGGTGTTAAGTGGGAGCCATTGGTATGGAACCGCTTTTGTAGCTAAGAAAGCATAACTGGGGAGAAAGAGGAGTTGAAGGGCATAACCTGAGGTAGAGGTATTTCCTGAGAGCCCAGACACAAACCCCTCTACTGGCATAGGCTCACATTTGTATGTAAAAAACGTGTTACAGAAACTACACCAGAACTATGTTTTAGGAGTCATACAATCAGCTACTAACCTGTAGCCCAGGAGGAGGAATACTCCTGCCTCTCTGGATGGGTATCTTCTAAAACAAAGTACTGCCAGTTTTCCTCTCAATGCTCACAGCACTGCAACCAATGAGGGGTGCTTTCAAAATTACAGGGGTGCCAGGCAAACCAGAGGAGCCACAAATGTCCCTTAGCTGCCTCTCAAGATGAGACCCAGAAGACCAACCACATCCAGTGTGTATATACCAATGCATATAACCTGGGGAACAAACAGAATGAAATGGAGTTCTTCATCCAGTCACAAAGTTATGATATGGGAATAACTGAAACATGGTGGGACAACTCACATGACTGGAGGATTGTGATGGGTATAGGCTGTTTCAGAAAGACAGCCAAGAAGAGGAGGAAAAGTCCTGCTCTATATTGAGGAGAACCTTGAATGTGTAGAATTCAACTACAGTGATTGTGGAAGCCCTACCAAATGCCTCTGGGTCAAGATCAGAGGGGTAATCTCCATAGGGAATCTTACAGTATGCCGATGCCCAGGACAAAAAGATCAACGAAGCTTTATTTCACAGAATCACAGAATGGTAGGGGTTGGAAGGGGCATTCAGAGATCATGTATCCACCTGCCAAAGCAGATTGGACAAGAATGCATCCAGGCAGGTTTTGAATATCTGCAGAGAAGCAGACTTCAAAGCCTCTCTGGGTAGCCTTTTTCCAGTGCTCGGTCACACTTAAAGTAAGTTTTTCCTCATGCTGAGGTGGAATTTCCTGTGGTAATGTGTGGCCTGTTCTCCAGTGGTGCATACTTCTCGTACGTGAATGGCATGTGGTCAGAGTTGGGACACTGTATATCCCCCCAAAAGACATGCTGTTTCCCCCTGTCTGTGCCTCTAACCTCACTGTATGATACTGCCATAAGGAGTTCAGTTCCCGTGCTTTGACTGAGATTAGAAAGGGCTATTCTCATCTCCTGAAGCCCATCCTGGAAGGCCTCAGCCTTCTAGTGACCAAGGACTCCAGCAGCAACGAAAACCAAAACCAATAGCATGAAATGTAACCAGCTGCAGGGCAGAAAAGGATTTAATGAAGCAGATTCCTAGGCAATCGCATCTTGGATACTAAGTCCCTTGTTCTGTTGCTGGGCACAACTGAAAAAACTCTGGCCCCATTCTCTTGACACCCAAGCTTTAGATATTTATAAGGATTGATGAAGTTCCCTCTGAGTCTTCTTCAGGCTAAACAGGCCCTCAGCCTTTCCTCATAAGTAAGGTGCTCCAGTTACTTGATCATCTTTGTAGCCCTCTGCTGGAGTCTTTCCCACAGCTCCTTGTCTTCCTTGAGCTGGGGAGGCCAGAATTGGACACAATACTCCAGATGTGGCCTCACTACGGCAGAGCAGAGACCTGCCAGCCACATTCTTTTTAATGTATGAGAAAGTGTGTTTTGCTTGTGGGACTGGTTGATAGGAAGCGCCCTATCCACCACTTCCACAAGACTGGTCCCACCTAGGTTGGTGGCAAAAACTCCTTTTCACACAGGCATCCTTTCACAAGTATGGTCCCCCAGGGATGTGATCTGGATGAAGTGTACCCCAATGCAGTTGGCTGATGACACGAAACTGTGTGGGGAAATGGACACTTTGGAAGGGAGAGCCACCCTGCAGAAAGACCTGGATAGGCTGGAAGACTGGACTAGTAAGAATCTTATGAAATTCAACAAGGACAAGTGTAAGGTCTTGCACCTGGGAAAATATAATCCACAAGTGCAATACAGTCTGGGATCTACCTGGCTGGGAAGCAGTTCTGTGGAAAGAGACATGGGGGTCCTGATGGACCACAAGCTCAGTATGAGCAAACAGTGTGCTACTGCAACAAAGCAAGCCATCAGGATGCTAGATTACTTCAACAAGGGCATCATGAGCAGAGATGAAGACATTATCCCACTCTGCTCAGCGCTTGTCAGGCCACACCTGGGATACTGTGTTCAGTTTTGGTCCTTGGTACACAAAAAAAAGATGTGGACAGGCTGGAGAGGGTCCAAAGAAGGGCCACAAAGACAATCAAAGGACAGCAAAGTCTACAAAATGAGGAATGGCTGAGAGAATTGTGTCTGAACAACCTTGAGAAAAAAAGGCTTGAGAAAAAAAGTCACATGGAAAAGACAAGGCCTAATGGGTAGAAGATACTCCCAGAGAGATTCTGATTGGACGCAAGAGGAAATTTTTTCACAATGAGAACAATCAGCCATTGGAATAATCTTCCCCGGGCAGTGATGGATTCCCTGTCATTGGCCACCTAAAATTCAGCTGGACAAGATGCTGGGCCATCATCTTGTCTAGGCTGTGCTTTTGCCAAGAAAGCTTAGACCAGGTGGTCCTTGAGATCCCTTCCAACTTATGCTATGATTCTATGATTTCTCTTAGAAAAGTTATATAGCAATAACAATGGCGTTGAATGTTATTTCATATTTTATTTGGCTACTAAAGTGTTTTTTTGAAAAGATGTTTTGTATTTAGGCTATTAAACTAATCTAATCTGTAGTTAGTAAATTATGTATTTTCCTTGGCAACCTCTTATTTGGCTTTGCACCTTCTGGCAGACTAATATACTGAGATGCAGAGAGTATTATTACCACCATATTTCACATATATTTTATGTGATAGAAATATTTACATTCTTGTTTATGGCACAGCATGTGTCCAAAGCAATCCCAGGCACAAAAACAGGTTGGGCAGAGAGTGCATTGAGAGTAGCCCTGAGGAGAAGGACTTGGGAGTGCTGGTGGACAAGAAGCTCAACATGAGCTGGCAATGCATGTTTGCAGCCCAGAAAGTGAACCGCATAGTGGGCTGCATCAAAAGAAGTATGGCCAGCAGGTTGAGGGAGGTGATTCTCCCCGCCCTACTCTGTTCTCACGAGACCCTACCTGGAGTAGTGCATCCAGCTCTGGAGTCCTCAGTACAAGAAAGTCATGAACCTGTGGAAAGGGTAGAGAGGAGGGCCGCAAAAATGAGGGCTGGAGCACCTTCCTGTAAATACAGTTGGGGTTGTTCAGCCTGGAGAAGAGAAGGCTCCGAGGAGACCTTATTGGCATTTTTCATTTCTTAAAGTCGGCTTATAGAAAGATGAGGACAAACCTTTTAGCTAGGCTTGTTGCAATAGGACAAGGGGTAATAGTTTTAAACTAAAAGAGGAAAGATTTAGACTACATATAAGGAAAAAAATTTTTACAAAGGTGATGAAACTCTGGAACAGGTTGCCTAGAGAGGTGAGAGATGCCCCATCTCTAGAAACATTCAAGGTTAGGCCGGACAGGGCCCTGAGCAACATGATCTAGTTGAAGATGTCCTTGCTCATTGCAGGGGGGGTTGAACTAGATGACCTTTAAAGACCCTTCCAACCTAAACATTTCTAAGATAATCATTTAGTTGTGCCTTCTTGCTTTTTGAAAAAAAAAAAACACAAACGGTAAGATTATGTAGATTCCCAGCTGTCCTTTATTGGAAACAAACACTAAATACTGCTATTCAGCTTGTAGTTAACTAAGTTCAAAGTGTATTCAAATAAACAAAGGGAATTTTTTACAATAATATACCCTTCCCTGTTCACCCTAAGCATTAATAAACTGAAGTTTTCCTATTACATTCCATTCTCATGCTGGAGTATCATCCTGCTGTATAAACCGATCAATATGCTCTTCCACTTGCATGGAAAAATAGCAACATTCTGGACAGAACCTTCTTCTTACTACATGAAACACTGAGAGGCTTCACATTTTAGCAGAGTGTCTCTTTTCCTATCAAAAACTTAGAAACAATCCACTGAAGCCGAGAGGGTTCAGAGTCACTCTGTGCTGACTGATGACCAAAAAACATGAAGAAATATAGATGTTTATAAAAGAAAGAAATTTGTATGTTGGTAAAGATCATTCATTGAGAGAGCTTACATCCAAAAAAATACATCAATATTATAATACTTACATTTGAAAATCACACATGAGTGATACTTGAAAGGACTCTGCCATATGTATGCTTGATATGTTTCTACCTGTAGTGACAAACTTGCTAAAAGATAATTACAAACAATAGTGAGAAAAAAAATTCACAAACATATATAAAAACAAAACACAGTGACAGATTGTTTGTAAGAGGGAAAAACTGACAAGCAAAATAATATGTATTAACATATGTGAGAATATTTCAATCCAAACAATCCATCAAACAGCAAGAATTGCTGCTTAGAGGCATAAGTTGTTGTGGTGCTTGTGGTTTTTTTAATTGATGATTTACTGTTACACGTGTGGTGTTCTCTGGTGTTATAATTCGGAATGAGTAATTGGTCTGAACTTCTAACCAGCCAGATAGGATCTCAGAACAAAATCAAGCAATTTTCAGTCTATAGCTTTCAGAATATACTGGAGGAACAGTTTTCCAGCTTAATCTGTTAGCTGAAGACTAGATCCAAATTTTGATCTCATTTATACTAAAGGTGTTATTGTCACATTTAAAATAATATCCCAGTTTTATCCATCACTTGAGAGAATTGCTTTATTTTGCTGCTAGGATGGAAAGTATGTTTCTGTATTTATGTAGAACACCTTCTATGTCTAAAAGGCAACTTTACACATAGTCACGTATGAAATGCAAACACTTGCAAATGGGGACAGATCATGTGATACTTTGATTAGAAACATGGGCTGGTATGCATCGCTTCAGAAGTTGCGTGGCAGCTAAAAAGTACGAGCAAGAAACACAATCTGTGTTTCATCTGTCTAAAACAAGGAGCTACATGAACAAAAATTCCATCTTCAAGTATTAAACAAAACTGCAAAACAGAGTCCACTTTGTTTATTCAGTGATCACTTATTATTTGAGTTTTTTTCACATTATTTATCCCATTTCCTAGCTAGTTGAGGATGTCAGCAAGAACATCAATATACTGTGTTGAATTTCAGCCATTACAACCCTGGCTCATAACAGGCATAAAGCTGAAGTTCTAGGCATACCAAAATGGCTAAGACAGTTCCTTTCTGATGTGACTAAATTCAATGCTAACTTGCCAACTGAATACTGATTGACATATGTATATGTTTTCAAAACACTTACTGCATCAATAATATATGATAGACAATTTTGCAAATGGTTTAAAAGGGAAGGAGGATTCTAGAGGAATTGGATGATTAGAACACAAGATGCCCTTGCTAATTCTGCTGTTATGAATTTGTATTGACAGTCTAGTTCTAGATTAAAATTTACCTTTTTTATTGTAGAGGATACCTTCAATAGACTCGGTGCCTTCAATCCTAAAAGACCATGCAAAGTCCTCGGACACTACAAGTAGTCTCATTCTGTAAGTAGACAAAAAACATTACTCCATAATCACCCTTCAGCAAACAAAAATGTCATGGATAGCAAGACAGCTCTGCAGTCATCCTCATGGTGAGACCTTCCATTGATGTCAAAGAAAGTTTTCCTCAATAACGCTTTATGTCTGTTCAAAGAATAGGGAAGGGGAGAGGAAGGGAACCCTGGAAAGCAGATATAACAAAACAGCAGTAAATGTATCAGATTGTAACTGCTTGTTCTTAGCTGTAAACAATAGTTCTTATTTTGCTGATTTGTTTGTTATAATTAAAGGATTTTGTGATTTAATTAAGTTCAGCTAGAGATTGTTTTTCTCCTCATCAGCTTTTATATGTGCACTTTGTTGAAAGAGCAATTTAGCCAACAGACCACTTGGGTATTTGCTGTCCAAATACATGATCCTAAGGTACTGTTTGTACACAAACACACATATATGCATTCATACAAATATATAAAAATACTTATGTATAATATTATATGCACATGCCTCCTTACCAACACACTATTGTATCACAGCAGTGACATAAAGCTTACTTTCGTATTGTCTGTAAGTATTCCATTATCATTTCCACTCAAAACAATGTAGTTGTCAACTAATAATAGTCTTTCACTGACACACAGTGATGCCACTTTTTCTCATTATCAAAGATTTGTTTCCAGTTTACAAACAGCTGGACAGTGTGTGACTTTTGCCACTGAAAAAGTGAGAGACTAATCGTATGTATGTAACTGAGCACACTGCTGTTATGTGACAAATACTCCTTTACCAAAAAAGGTTCAATAGAAAGAAAATGCATGGTTTTCACCCATTAAAAGAAAGACGTTTCTTGCCTCCAATTAGATATTGTACACTGGATCTACTGAGAGATACAAGCCAGTGGTAGCTATTTGACCCATCTTTTATTACAATCTCTACCGGTAAAGATCTACTGGCTAGCAACTGAGCTGCAAGCTGAGTGCAGATAGGAATTTTACCACATTCTTAATTATCTGTAACCACTTATATTAAGAGCATTTAGTAAACATTGCCCATTATAATCAATTTCCCTGAAGAAAGGTCATTTTCAAATGAATACTTAAAAGCAGCTTTACTTTATTCACTTTTCACAGAAGATTTGGTTCAATAGTCACTGGAATGTAAAGGAGATGCAGACAGAAATGCAAACAGGCTATTAGAAAGCATAGAAAGAAAAGTAAACAGAAACTATTCTGCAGTATGAAGTGCTGGATTAACAAACTAATCCAGCATTCACTAAATCTGCTACACCTCACATTGTTAGCAGTGTTATTTCAAGGATTTACAAATAGGTTACTTATAATCGCATTGAATTAATCCTTGATCACTCCAGGTGTGATTATTTCTGTTGACAGCTTCAGCATCATAAACTCAAGAACTCAGCATATTTGATGTTTGAACTACCCACCCTGTAACAAGAGATGGATTGTGCAGAATTCAGGTAAACAGTATGGTTTTCAAAGTCGTATACCATAGATATCAATGTAACAAGAAAAGTTTTTTCACAACCTTCATAATGCAAAATATTTGGATCATGATTAGCCTTGATAGACTTAAACACTTGGTTTCCATTTTCACTAACATTTTGATTTTTCCTTTAAATTCGGGGAACTAAAACAACCATTTGCATTACTTGGTGGTGCTCAGACACTGTAGACTGTCTGAAATATACCTGAAGTACAGAAAGATCTTTGTGCTGTTCCTAGTCAAGTTAAAATTCTTTGGATGGGAACTCTGGAGATACTCCAAATCAGTTATATTTGTAGGTCACATTTCCATGTATCCAAAGTACCTGCAAGAGCACTTTTAAAGGGACTGATTTAAAACTATTATGAAGCTTATATTTTGGTCAAGATCATCTGAAGGGTTATCAAAGCCCGTACAGATAAAGAATAAATGTATGAAGTGTTCAATTATTCCAACATTTCCTCTCACTCTAATTTGGTATCTATGTTCTGTCATAGTTTTTTCTTTCTGGCTCTATTCACAATGGTATTACATTATTTGGCTTTGTCAGATTACTCAGATCTTTTATTTCTTTATAGAAATATAGAAGCCAAATTCTATATAAATATAGAAGCCAAAAATGAGGTAAAATTGGCCACAGTGAAATTTTGACCCTGATGAGCAACAACACAGCATTGCAGTGTGATACTTGGAGTGGAACATTTTGCTAAGAACAGAAAGTGCAGAAGACTCCAGATTACCAGTAGATTATTCTCTAAAAGAAGTTGTTCTGCAGCATGATGAAAGAGACAGATGACAAAAAATTAAAGAGAGCAGATTGGTTCAAGGTCATGGTCATCCAGTATCAATAGTTTATGCAAAGAAGCATCACAAGAAAATGTGTTGAAAGGCAGGTTGCTGACCTGAATTGGCTACAAATAAGTGTTCATACGCCTAGGTTAACCAATTACTATCTACTTCACTACATTGTTACTTGTTTGCTAAATTGTTATCGCCTTGCTACATGTCACGCCCCACACACATTACCATATAATGATAAGTCTATAAAGTCTAATATGTAAATTATTGAAAAGGAAATGTATATTATAGATTTTTGTAGAGTTATATATGAGAGAGGGGAGTCAAGAAATGCATAGCATCATCAACAATGTATTTGATGTGGCAGCTTCTTCCTTTGCTGCCACAAGAACTTTGTTTTGACTACAGCTATGTAGCAGATGTTTATGACTGATAAGGATGCTGGTAATTTATGACCTGTTTCTGTGTGCAATTTAAGTTTCTAATACTTGCATTTTCTTCAGAATTGCTCACTTAGATCACAAAGTGAATTGCAAACTGATGCTATAAAGGATATCTAGCAAGTTTTTAAAAATAATTTTGTGCCTTCTATTACCTAATTCACTTATCTAAAGCTTTATTAAATTATTGAGTCTTACTGAAGAATGGTGTTTCCTGTTGTCTTCATGAAGGATGTCATTTCCTTGAAGGCTGAAGCAACATGATTTTTCAAACACCTTCTTAAAGGTGGGTTTGTAATAATATAGACGGGAGCAAGGGCAGTCTGCCATTCCATAATACAATTCATCTCTGCTCCTCTCTTCTCAAGCCTGCCGAGCTTGACTTGTTTAGTTACAGAATTCATACATACAACACACCTTGAAAATGTTACCCTCATTTTGATCAGCTGAGCTACAGGGCAAGCAGAAAGAGAGATGGAGACCTATAATTGAGAGAAATTTTCATAAACGCTTGGAGGGCTTTAATGGACCTCTCAGCCTCTGGACTTATTCTTAACTTCAAAGGTATTACAAAGTTAATCTACGTACAGAGGTCAAATTGGATTCTGGAAGTCAGTTTTATTAAACATACAGTCAGAAGTACCAATATTAGAAATCATTTATCTGAATTTAATAGCCAGAGATCATATTAAACAGAACTGTTTTCCCAGATTCTCAAGAGCAATAAACCTTATAGCAAGTTCCGGTTTCAAACTGAAATCAAGGCAAAAGTGGTAGTTTTGAACTAGTCAGCATTGTTTGTGTAGGAGACCTGGACAGTAAGCCAAAATAACTTACATTAAATATTTACCTACAAAAGCTCCAGATTCTTTAGTTATGCAGAATGACTATACTGACACCGTAATTCCATTTCTAATGCACTGTTTCCTGTTCTCTGCTGCCTTATCCGCAGGTGTTGGAAACAAGAAATTTGCTGAATTTTGAATTTAGGAATGAATAAGGCAGATCCCTCCTGTTCAGAGATCTTACATACTTGAAATTCTAAGCAGATCTCAGTAAAAATCAAAACTGCACATCAACAATGCAGAGAAGCCTCTGAAAAGTAAAAATTGGAAGTTTAAACTGTATTCAAACATGTGTCATTAAAGAAAGACCAACTAGTTTCGAAAACTGCAGTAAGATAGAAGGCATGTTCATATATCTGTCTTTTGACTTACATGATAAACAGGAAGTCAAAAGCAGCTTGTTTATTTTGGAAAGAGCATACAGAAAAAGACAGTAAGGACAAGAGGCTTCCCAAAACACTTCCTGATTGAGGGAAGGGAGAAACTTCTCTCTGACACTGACATGTGCTGGCCTCCAACTTCTGTAGACAGGTGAAGGCAAGGAAGGCTGTCCAGAAAGCATGACATTACCAAAGTAAAATTCTTCTTGCACAGCAAAACCTGTCCTGAAACTGCAAATGCACTATACGAATACCAACATCTAACATCTATTGATCCGGGGAATTGGATTCATCTTTATTGCCCATGGTAAAATAAAAAGTCTTATACAGATTGTACATACTCTTAAAGATAAGAAAAATGCATTTAGTATCCAGGTAGTTAAGCCCATCTCCAGAGACACAGGGAATGAGTAAGCCTCTCCACTCTACAAGTGTTCATGAACAAGCAGTAACCTTATCCAGCTTACCCTGGTGGGGACCAGACCCTTTCCACACTTTTAAGGATATAACCGTGTAAAAATGGTGAGCAGAGATTGCTTATCTTGTCTACGTGCAGGACATCCAAGTCCAGTAATGGACTTCATGTTTACTGAACTGAGGATAAGAGGAAGGAATGTTTTTAAGGAAAGGGACAGCTATGGAGAACAGAAGGTACTTTGGTCCAGTTAGCCGTTAAGACTGAACTAAACTATTTCCTACTCTCAAGGGTCATTTAGAATATTTCTTTGTCAATAATATGTCTTGTATTTCATATTTAAGAAAAAGGAAATCTGTCCTATTTTGCTGGTTTTGGTGAGACTACAAGATGTTAGATTTTATCCTAGATTGGAACTAAAGGTTACCAAATTTGAGATGGATAAGATGAATTTTAGTTTTAGAAACACAAACCTCTTGTATTCAAATACTGTGTCTTGGAAGTTGTATTAATTTGGAAGGAGAATCCAGAAAAGCACCATAAATTTTCACTATATGTTCTTTACTCTGCATGCAGGACAAAAGAAATCATTATAAGGGACAACAAATAAGAATTGTCATGACCCATGCTGAAAATTTTCCCAAGTCCAAGCTTCCCACTAGCCGTAGTAGGGACAAATCATATTGAGGTATTCATAATCCCAAACTGGAAAGGGTTTCCCAGGTCTTTCCTGTGAGTCACAGTTTTCTGTGAAGTAGACCATTATTTCAGCATGTTTCATGGTCTCATTGAACAGAGAATCTCTGTTCAATACTGACACCTGGAGAATCATGAGTTAGATAACCAGTCATAGCCTGCTGTTACACAGAAAGTAGGAAAGAGTGAGGCAACACAGAAAAATGAAACATGGAAACTAAATTATTATTCATTGTAGTGACACCACCTCCACAAGTGAGAGGACAGCGGGCAATGCCAAATTTAAGAAATTTGCTCCATCAGCCTGCGCACTGACATCCGTATTTCACAGGTAACACTGAACTTGACCAACATTTATTCTAGAAATCTTTTCACAATATTGCTGCCTACAAGGCTGTCAGTTTTCACGTCATGGCACAGGTAGGCCAGAACACTCAGGCTTCAACTAGTTTTAAAGCTTGGCTGCAGGTTCAGCATTTAAAGCAGAGTTTTACACTGTCAAACAAAGCAATAATGTCTAACCCTTTATGTACTAGTACCAGCAAAAGCTGAACGACAGGACCTCTACAGTATAGATGATGACAACTGTGAAGAGGTTACAAACATATTCAACACCTGAAACCTTTACTGGACCTGGCAGGTCAGTTTTCTTCAGAGTTCAAAACCAAGAAACTAACCTACTCTGCATCTACTTTCTCTGCATCAAAACCAGAGTGACTGTCTACTTGATAATGATAAAGAGATAATTTATCAGAACTCCTTGGCCTGTAATCTCCCTTTACAGTGTCTCAACATTTCCCACCCTTTCTCTTAAAGAAGTTTTGTCACCAATTACAGTGAATGCTTTAGGTAAGAAATTCTATAAGGACAGAAGACAGAAGCACCAACCCAGCAAAGCTGTCCTCATATTGAAAATTTTTAGGGATGGTAACTCCTTATACATAAGGTAATATTTGCTTAAGCAAGCGTGTGTTAAACTTCTGACACACCAAAGTTGTCTAAAGCTTGAGAGCTTAGGTTCTGTAGTAAAGCAAAAATTGGCGTATCAGTCCTCCTGTTTTATCCTTGACAGCCCATGTTATCCTTTTCTTTTGAAAGGAGGAAGTGAAGCACAAAATATATCTCCTTTATCTGCATCCTTAAGGTAACGTCAAACTAATTTTTTTATTGGGTTCTGTATAGTTTGTATTCTTTAAAAATGTGATTAAGAAAGGAATATTCCTGCCTAATTTACCTATTCTATTAGATCCACTAACTTGTGCGAACATAAATAATATATTTCACAAATGAAACTAATCTGGAATAACAGTATATAGATACAGATGTCTTATATATTACATTATCTATATAGAAAACATGTTACTAACAGATTATTTTTTCAATATGTTAATTTATCTGTATTTTAAATGAGGATTAACTCAAGCATTCATTAGATACCTAATAGATATATCAGCAGACAGACTGTAGTATGGTCATCGGCTTCACTTTTGCCACATGTAAATCAGATAAACCAGTCAAGATTGAAAGCTAATATAAAGTCACAGAATCACAGAATCTTCGTAGTTGGAAGGGACCTTTGAGATCATCGGTCCCCACAAAAAAAAAAACAAAACACAAAAACAACAAACAAAAATACCACAAAGAGATATAAACCAACAATCTCAGGCACTAGAGCATGCCCTGAAGTGCCATCTCTACACATTTCTTAAATCCCTCAAGGGTAATAACTCCACCACCTCCCTGGGCAGGCTGTTCTAGTGCCTGACAACTCTCTCAGTAGTTCATTCTTTCAGGTAGCTGTAGAGGGCAACGAGGTGTCACCTCAGCCTTCTCCAAACTAAACATGCCCAGGTCCCTCAGCCTCTTGTCATACGACTTGCTCTGTAGACCCTGGCCAGCTTGGTGGCTCTTCTCCGGACATGCTCCAGTCTCCATTGCTCCTAATAGCAAAAGTAGCACAAGGGGTAAGTAATTCTCTGAAAGCATTTTCTCAATATACAATGTATCTGCAAGTTTGAAGGCTAGTTCCCAGTTCACACAACTAAGTTAACAGAGGTAAAAAGGCTAATTGCTAGATCATAATGTTGTGTGACTTCCTACTGTTTTAAAGAATAATGTGGCTTTCGTACATCTAATATTAGATTTTTAATGTATGCTTCTCCCAGTACCTCTAACAGCTGCTGATGTCTTATCAAATATTGACTAAAAAGCAATCTGTAGAGATCTTCTTCAAGGCTATTTCTTCCCTCGTTTCCACTTCAGGCTTCATTTTTCAACTGATTGAATGTCTATTAAACAGTTTTGATTTTTCCTATGCCCCTCTCAAAATAAGATAATTTAGAACAAGAATAAAAGACAGAGAGCAAAATGAGATCATAAATATGCAATATCTTGTGTAGAAGTAGGATTCTAATAAATTCAAATAACCAAACCGGGAAAGGAGGTGATGGAATAAGGTCAGACTGAGTGACAGGATCCTGTACAATCAAAATAATAGCCAGTTTTCTTCAGAAAAGTAAGTACAAGGTAACTGTAATATTTTCCAGGACTCTCATCTTGCTGTGATTTGCAACTTACATATTTAGGTCAGATATGCAAGTTTAACAGCTCTTGAACTTTCTTCCGTCAAACTGTCCAGTTACTTTAGCCTAACCACGTTTCTTGTGTTCACTGAATTTTATGACAAAGTCTCCCAAAGCATTCACAAGGTAAACTGGGGATGGATCTCCAGGAGCATGCTGCAACTACTAGTGGTTTGGTTCAAAAAGCATCCTCAGAGATTCAAGGAAGAAAAAGCTGCTAGATGCAACAGACACCATCACTGTCTCAGTAGTTCCTACACCACAAGTTATTGGATACTGGATGAATACTGCTACATGTAAATTTTCACTGGTTTTATAGTCTTTCCTTCACATCCGCTGTCAAGCATAAGAGAATAGTCTAGACTATATAGTCATAACAATTGCTATTTACATTAATTACAATTTCAAATTCATATATATAGGTCTAATTACAGCATCCAAATTAACTAATCATTTTCATTGAGAACTAAATTACATTGCTCACCACAGAAGGAAATGATGGTGCCTGTTACTCAGACAGACAAGACTACAGAGAAGAGTCAGCCAAGAAGTATAACATATAATCTTACACAATATTCACACAAAGTGAATAATCTGGGAAAAAAAATTAATTTATATAGGTAGTTTGAAAAAATATGGGTTGAAACTTTCCATAGAAAATCTTCTGTGTTTCTGAGATTTAAAATTAAATTTCAGATTCATGCTCTAATTAGCTGTAAAAAAACTTTAACAAATGAAACAATAGTTGTCAACCATGACACTAAAAATCTGTGTGAATCTGTAATTCAGACAGTGTGTACTAATTTGAGAATAAGTTTTTAGAGATGAAATTTACTTTGATAATAAACCAAGACTACAGTTCACCAAAACTAACTAGATTTTTTTTTTTTTAAATCCTGCACGTTCCTTGCATATTACTGAAAACAAGTTCCATGACAAGCACAGCATAATGTTTTTCTCCATAACTTGACAAGTTGGCCAGGTTGTATTACTTAAGATGTGCAAATTAGATAATTGGTTGCTTTGTAGTACTATATAGAGGTCGAAGCCCTAGAAAAGCAGAAAAATATACCTTTGCTCTTCAGCTACACACAGCTTTCAGAACTTTAAAATAGTAAACTCTCACTACTTTAAAATAATACAATATACCCCTGCTTAAATTTTATGGAGTAGAGTGTAATATTTACTATTTTAAAGTTCTGAAACCTGCGTGTAGCTGAAGAGCACAGGTATATTTTTCTGCTTTTCTAGGGCTTCGACCTCTATATAGTACTACGAAGCAACCATTCATTTGAGCAAGTAAGGCTAATCAATTTGGAGAACTCACATTGTAAACAATATCATGTGAATATTGAGCATTCATTTCTGAAAGTACCTGTTATCATTTTGGTATCAATACTAAGATATTTTCTATGAAGCACATTCCTGGTATTAGTATTGCAAGGCTATAAGCTGATATATGCAAGAAGGTGATACTGAAGTATTGGACACAAGATATTAAGTTTAATATTTATGAAACTGTATGAACTCAGAGCTCGTATTTCTTTAGAAACAAAAAGAAATGACAGATTACAAATGTTCAACCTATCTGGATTTACCTGCATTGCAATAGCTTAGACTGTGTTACCATGTATTCTGTTATTGTGTAACTGATCATTAGCAGTCGCTACACCAAAACTGAGAGATGCACTGTATTTACTCATCAGAACAACCTGGAAATATTATAGATCAACTGAACTACTTCTTAAGGAAGTCCTTCGACTGTAAGGGCGACTCGGACTTTGTTTTAAAATGTCACATCTCAGTGACAGTGGAATATCATCAACAAGAAGTTTTTCTTTTAAAGCAGTCACATTTTAGTCTCCTGTACCAGAAGAATAAGCACTAGATCAGACTGCAGTACTTTGCAAGAAGCTAAAGTTCTCACTAAAACAAGCAAAAGCAGCATCTATTAGACCTGAATATATGTCTTCCACTTGCATTGTTTTGATTCAGAAGAGAAACTTTTAGGAGATGTATAGCTGGTGTGACCCAGTTGCTTTCCCTGTTTTAACTGCAATCCAGTACCCTTCCTTGGCCAGAGCTGCTGTAAGCACTAGTTCTCTGCAGTTTAACTATTCCTGTAAATGCCGTAGCTTATCTTCCACTGAAGTTTAGTGATACACCCCTCGGCATTTTCAAGACAAATTTAAACAAAATCCCCTTTGTCCTGCAGCACGGACTGGCAAGAGAGAGCAGCCGAGTCTGCAGATCACCTTAGACCGAGATTCACACCACCACTGCACCTCCAGTTCCCTCCCCAGTCACCTATTATTGTAGCCAACATACTGGACAATCTATTTCTCTAGCTTTCTGCATAAACTAGAACGTACCTGCTCCTTAACAGTCACTTCCATTCTACCTCTTTTTTAGCATACTGCAAGCACTTCTCTAAACTCTTCCAGAAACAGCTGAATAAAATGTGCAAATTTAACTTAGCTCAAACATATCTGAACTTGAAGTTTTAGTGACTTGCACTCCTCTGATTCTCTCTTCCTTGAGGATACGAGTCCACCGTATTCTTTTGCTGAGACCATCTGCTTGCTAACTTAGGCCCAATGCTTCTTTTCATTTGACTGTTCCAGAAACGTGATAGTTTTCCTTTCTCCTCACACCTAAAGATGTGCTCACACTCTCCTATGACCACATGTAGCCACAAAAAACGCCTTGAGCGTCATTAATCCCTTCAATGCCAAGCTAATGTTTCTACCCTTCTATTACATGAGGAGAAACCAATGTCTATCTGCAAGGAGGTAGCCCAAGTAGTTATACCAAAATAGCTATTACTGGACAGTGTTAAAAAAAATGCTGAGAGTCTTTCTGCACAACACATCTAGAATAGGGATAAAACTCTTAATACAGCTTAAGAGCAAATACAGTGAGTGCACCTTAGGCTTCAGGGTCATCAGGTAGGCAGTTAAAAACAGTAGTGACCAAGAAATGTGGGTCCTTAAAAACACACTACGCTTTTTGGCTGTCAATACTACTTAGAGTGTTTACTGTGTAGTGTCCTATTATGTTACCTTTCCTGACTTTTCTAATCTGTTTACTTTTATAGGTTTACAACAGTGGATTCTGGAATCTTAAATGCATAAATATACATGCATATGGATGTGCTTGTTTACATTAAATTTTAAAAAATTGAAAAAGTGCCCAAATATGCTTTCATGCTTTCAAAGCTATATAAATGTACTTCTAAATGTACTTCTAAAATGTAGTATTAAAAGTTAAAAATACTTTTTTCTTAATAAGACAAGCATACTACACGGTCTGATTTGCCAGGAAAAACAAATGCATTTTTGCATATATATGTCAAAGAAAAATCTAACGGTCCCTTTAGGCTACATAAATTAGACAAGGCTGAAAGTTTCTTCTTGAAGTTGGAATAAAAAAATTAATTCAGCTAAACGACATCCATTACTTGCTACATTCTCTTTTTCTAGTTATGCATTATTATTAGAAATGCAATACATATACAGTTGAGATTGGTGCAATCAGTAAGAGTAGTTTAGGATAACACATAAGGCTTTTGCAGTGTCTGTTGCAGAACTGATGATCAGGTGAATTTGAAAATTAAACTAAGTACAGCAGAATCTTAATCTACCTAAAATTAGTTTTGTTTACTGCACACCACTGCACGTCAAATGAATATAGTTTATCACATA
Source organism: Tringa tobata (assembly GCA_033628505.1). Lineage (NCBI taxonomy): Eukaryota > Metazoa > Chordata > Aves > Charadriiformes > Scolopacidae > Tringa > Tringa tobata. The sequence goes on from JAHREE010000061.1 coordinate 1,854,447, forward strand.
GTTTAAATAAGTAAATACACAAAAACAGATTGACAATCTCCTTAAAAAACACAGGTTCGTAAAAAAAAAGAAGTTCATAAGGCTGTGGCCATTCAGCAATTTATGCTGACTGAAAGCACAAGTTCATTTTCAGTGCTTTGAAGACAGGAGACTATATTTGACAAATGTTCTTCTGTAACAGTCTCAGAGACAGGTCTTGTTTGAAAGTATACATTTAAGGTTTATACACACAGGCATACAGAGACACATATATCTACAGTATGTCTCTCCAACACACACAAATTGGTGTTATATTAGTCATGGCTCAAAAAGAACTCCCTTGAACTAAAGAATCTATTGGTCTGAATTATTCTTTTCATAGTGGTCTTTACCTGTGAGTCAGAATTTAGATGGATGATAAGAGCAGTGGTGGAGATCTGATGTGCTGCTATTACTGCAGATGCTGTAATTGTTCTATAGGTTCAACAACTTTTACCAATGTTAAGTTCACTTTGCATAACATAAAATGTTATTTGAAGTAGCTCAGGAAGTTAGTCATCACTGACAAATGAGTAAGACATGTCAAGGAGAGTGAATATCAACAGGAAACTACAAATGAATTCTTCAAGAACAAAGTTTGGACAGAAAATTCACTTGGGATTCACACATTTAATATTATCATAGGGAAAGTATAGAATACTTGGAATCTGACTTACAGCACTTCTCTAGCTGCTGAATCATTCTACTCAAAGTTAGAGATACTTGTTCCCATATCAAATACTCTCAATATAAAATTTTGGTTTTCTGTCTGCCTCTAATTAGTGAATGAAATCACCATTACCATTATTAACTATAAACTTAAAGGTGTTGGTTTTGACTTAGTGGACATGAAAAAAAGAAACCCTCTTTTGTAAGGATGCTCTCTATCAGGTCAAGTGAAGAAAATAGTATGAAGATGAGGAAAAGAAAGAGCAAAAGATAATTATTTCTAATAGTGTTGGCTTTGCTCCTGAAACAGTGATTCCTTGCATTTACCCAGGTTTTGTCGAGGACAGCAGAAAAGCTGTCTGTCATGTACTAGCACCAGTTGCTCTACAAATTGGAATATAATATACATTCTTATCTACAGATCACTCTACAATTGCAAGCATAGCTGATAGCTTAACTCCAATGACAGGCTTGAGGAATTCTTTTTAACAAAGTCTGGACTGCTAAGCAGCCATGGATTTGCCAGGACAGCAGCAAATTACACCAAGAGAATGTGCACTTATTTTTTCATGAAGCTGGATGCAATGGGGTTCTTACTTCCCATCACACAGTACAGTCACTTTTCTCATTCCCTTTCCACTCTACCAAGTTTGGAGCAACACCTGCTCCTGTTTAGCTATAGAAATATGTTTAAATATAAATTAGCTGCCGAGAACTTGTTTAATGTACTTTGAGAGGGAAATAAAACATGTCATCCAAAGTTTTTTTTTCATTATAGCAATCCAGCCAATCAAGCAGGAAATAATACTTTTACATTTACCTAGAATAAGGATTTTTCAGCTTTGTACTATCAGAAGTCTTCTTGTGTGATTAATCTACGTAGGCTTTCCCCAAGTTGGTAATTCAAACGAGAGTCGTATGTCAAGACAGCACAACTCTACTGGATGCAGGGAGAAACATAATGACAAAGGATGAGGAAAAAGGTGAGTCACCTAGTGCCTTCTTTGCCTCAGCCTTTTAGACTAGCTGTTCTCTGGGTAACCAGCACCTGAAATGGAAGACAGGGACAGGGAGCAGAATAAAGCCCCCCATAATCCAAGTTTGCAGATGACACAAAATCGGGGAGGAATGTTGATCTGCTTGAGGGTAGTATGGCTTTACAGAGCGATTTGAACCGGCTGAATCAATGGGCTGAGACCAATGGTATGAGGTATAAGAGGTATAATTGGTATAAGACCAAGAGCTGCACTTGGGTCACAAAAGCCCTATGCAATGCTATAGGTTTGGAGAAGAGTAGCTGGAAAGCTCCCCAATGGAAAGGGACCTGGGGGAGTTGGTGACAGGTGTGCTTATGTGGCCAAGAAGGCAAATAGCACCCTGGCTTGGAAAGCAGCCAGATGGACTGGGTAAAGGATTGTCTAAGGAAGCTGAACTTGGCACTACTGAGGCTGCACCACGAATACTGTGTTCAGTTTTGGGCCTCCACTACAAGAAAGACATTTTGGTGCTGAAGGACATCCAAAGAAGGACAACAAAGCTGATGAGGGGATTAGGGCACAAGTCCTGTGAGGAGCAGCTCTCCTGTAAGGAGAGACCTTATATCTCTTTTTAAAACTATCTGTAAGGAGGTTGTAGCGAGATGGATGTCTGCTTCTTTTCCCAAGCAACAATGATAGGACAAAAGGAAGCAGCCTCTAATTGAGTCGGGGAAGTTTAGATTGGATATTAGGAAAGAATTCTTCATTGAATGGGTTGCATTGAATGCATTGGAACAGGCTGCTGAGGGAAATGGTTGAGTCACCATCCCGGGAGGTTTTTAAAAGACATGTACACATGACAGTTAGGGACATGGTTTATTGTTGAAATTGGCAACATTATTTTTCTGGTTGGATTCAATGATTTTAAAGGTCTTTTCCAACCTAAATAATTCTATGATTTTATGAGTCTATGAAGACTGTGACAAGAATGGAATTAAAAAATGTGTTTGATGATCATGTGTTTTTTAGCACTGTCACTTAAAAGGCATTTTTCTCCATGTCTCAAAAATAGTTCTGAAGGTGTTATTAACTCCTAGAGTTCTAGACATTTTTTCTCTTGTTTGTTATTGTCAGAATCCACACAGAAAACTCATTTTAGACTTTCTAAGATATCACCTAAGGATATTAATTATGCATACAGAATTTTCTGAAATTGCCTTTCACTTTACCGGTAAATAGCCCACCTTAAGTATAATACTGGTTACTTTCTGAAATGGTCAAGAAAAGCACTGTTTTTTAAATGGGCCAAAAAGGATACATTTAATGAGATCTGCAGGTAAAATTATATAAATTTAGGTGTCTGAGAGACAACTGTCTTATGCAGAAATTTAAGGGGAGCTTCAAGACTGTGAAAATTAGAGAAAACTGTTAAAATCATCTGACCTGTACAGAGCTTTTCTTTTCAGTTGCTATACCAGCTCTCTAATGACTTCATTAATTTTAGCACACTTCACAAAAAATGTCTAAGTGCTGTGTATTGAGAAGAAAAAAAAAATTAAAATAAAAACAAATCAATAATATGATTAAGAAAAATGGAATTTGTTTTTCAAAATAAGAAAAACACTAGTTAAAGATTTTTAGTGCTGCTTTAGACTAAGCACTATTCAGGACATCGATCAGAGACAGCGAGTGCTGAAAGTGATTCAGCTACTGCCTGGCATTAAGCAACAGTTAACCTTATCGTGAAAGTTGTTAGCTTCCATTGATTTCACTTAAGAGTTGGAGGCTGACAGCGGATGTGAAGGAAAGCATAAGAGCTTTCAGAGAACAGACCTACAGAATCAGACCTACAGAGAACAGAGCCCTAACCTCTACGGCAAAATACCTAATTAGCAATTTCAAAGATATTTCAGATCTTGAAAAGAAATAAATAGTAACATCTAATCTTTACTTATGACATGGAACTGGAGCAAGCTATTGAAATGTCAATTTCAATTTGCCAAGACAAATGGCAGCCCAAACCCTTTTTCAAACTCAAAGAAAGGTATTGCAGATACCCTCCACTTACTATACAGATTTCTTATACACCCCAGTGTATAAGAAAACACAAAGCAAAATATTTGCACCATTTTACTACCGGCCATTGAGTGAAGTGCTCTGAATACCACTTTTAACACACTTACTTTGCTCTTTTGACTAGCTGTTTAGCATCCTAGAGGTACTCTGAATCATACCAAAATCAGGTAAATGGTTTTTACAAGAAATTGCCTGCATCTCTTATCCTAATGCCGCCTTGAGGATGACTTAATACAAGCTTTTTGGCTAAGAACAGCTAAATATAAGGCATATTTAAAGCCATGACCAAAAGTATCCCTATTTTACGTTTTTGAAAACTCATTTTAAATCTTGATCACAAAATAATACTGAAACTTCTAGCTTTTGAATAACCAAGGATTAAAGAGTAATCTTTCAGACAAACATTGTGCTTATCAGCCTGTTTGTTTGCTAGATGGAAAATGTATATATCTTAAATCATGTCGAGACCAAATGGAAAAGAAATAAGCAAATAATTCTAAAGCATGTTCTGCACATTAATATTACACACTGGAGTACATAGCGAAGGTTTTTTTAAATAATGTATAGTCAAAACTGATTATTATTAATAGTTTACAATAATTAAAATATCTTAAATTCATTTTTGGAATACTGTTTATTTCTCCGCTCCACATTGTTTTGGAAATCTGCAGCAGACGCCAACACATTCATAAAAACCATTTAGAAAGGTGTTACCTCTATGATTGGGTATGATTTTCACTCAGATCCTTAATCACAGTGTAATTTAAATTCCTGAGGTCAAGTCCTTAACTAAGGACCATAAGGTCCTAATTATGTTCCTAATAGGAACATAAGGACTAGTGCCTTCATTACAGATGGACATAGTTGCTATAGGTTGGTTTGAGATTACCTTCCCAACTTGGCAGTTTTCATTACATGCAAGCTTTACAAAAATGTAAATATAAATGCTTCACAGCTTAAAAAAGTTCATATCCCTTTGAAGTATTTTGGAATAGGGATTTTTATGCCTTTGGTACCAGTATCTTAACAGGAATGTTAGTTGTAGCATGTTCTGAAATCTATATATAGCATGATCTACAAATAGGCAATGGAAATATCACTGTTAAATTCTATTCTTCCTGTGTAAAATAGACTCCTGAATGAAAGAAACACAGTACTACAAAGACATACTGGCACTATACTGGCACAGTTAATAAATAAATAAAATAAATAATATATAAATTTTGCCTTTATAAGAAGGTGGCTTTATTACATTTACTGAACTTTGAACCAGGGCTTCAACATGTCCCATCTGTGATCTGTAAATTGTTAGAAAGTGTCAATTTTACACTTTTTTTGGCATTAGAATTTTTTTTAAATATATAGGGGGTATATGAATTTTAGCAATTTCTAACAACTCAGCTAAAACCTCCAAGCTTAACCAACCTTCCTGTATTCATACTAATCCCTTTATAACTTCTACCACATCATAAGAATTTCAAAATAAATTCTGCCTTATATATTTCTGATACACTTTAGAGATTTAGTCCATGAAAGTAAGTGGTTAGAAATAATTGTTCCATATGTAGTTGGTGCTACTGTAAATATTACTAGAACACTCAGTTTCCTATCCAAGGTAAGAAAATATCATTAACTCATTTACCACATGGATAGAGTGGAAATTCTTTCTAATCTAATGGCTTACACTTCTAAGATTTGTACAGCCTAACTTCAGTTCTAAGATCCCTCTACCATTTCTTGAGTAGAAGCCTGTGCTAAGATTGCAGAGTCTGTAAAACAGCTTTTCAGGCTATGTCTACATCAGTAATTAGTGAGTAAGAGGATATTTGCAGAGCAAAATAGTTGGTGCTGAGAACCCAGTGCTTGTCTCAGACATCTTTTGGAGGTTTTTATATCAAGTATATTCCAGTCTTGTGTCATTCATCCGTTGGCGACTGTATTGCTTTAGGTAATCTTCTGAAGCACATCTCCCAATTCAGTTACACACAAAAACAAGGCAGTTTATGCACCCCAAGACATCTCTGTATTTTGCAGTGTACTGTGTGGGCTCCATCCCATTTCGGCTCTCCTTTTTAAAAATTCAAAGGTCTGTTGAGAACCTCTGGTGTTTGCATGAACTACTTTCACTTTGCAGTAGAGTTAACATATGGTTATCTGTGGGTAAACAGCACAACTTGGTTTGCTGAGTCATAAGTGTGAGTTAAATTATTGCATGTAGCAGTACGAGTTTTTCTTTGATCTAAGTATAGTACATTATCTTTCTAGATCCATTAAATTAAAATATCTATCACTTCTGATACTATCATCTATCTGTGCTATACAGCAATATGGTTTATTCTCCGCCTAATGTTCTCTTTGGTAACTTCTCAGACAGTGAGCTAAAAAACAGAGACTGAGGACAAATTTAATTTTCATGAAACTATTCTGCTCCAAATATTGCTCCTCTACTATGCCAGTATTTTGTTTCAAGTAGGATGTATGTGAGGATATGTGGCAGCATAATGCCTTACTCGGAAGCTAATGCTAATTTCTCAAATCTAGAATACATATGTCAGTTTTTCAATATAATTGCTTATTAAAGCAATGCTCCACTTTATCTAATGTATCAATAAACTCAAAAATATCTCCAAAATGGTAGAAAAATGTGCTATGATGGCATTTTTTTACTTCATGTTTATCCATAACTAAGTTGTCTCCAAAAGACATTATCAATTTCTCTATCTGGCAGACAGATTGAAGTCTCTTTATCCGGTCTCTTAAAACTGACAGAAAGAGCTTCTGGCTAAAGTGATTTTTTTTTTTAACCTTGATTCAATTTTCAAGGTTGAATAAATTGTGGCCTCATCACACTTCGTATTTTGGTATCATTTCTTGCCTGTGAAGCTGGTACACTAAGAACTAGCCGAACATCTCTATCAGATTTCTACCTTGATTTAAACACTCAATTACCTGTGGTAACATAATGCTCCAGAAACTGTGTAGGTATAAGATAAATTTATCTATTTGATCATCAACAAAAATTAAGGCTTTATAAAATTTTCCTTCGGATTATATTTTTTCCTAGTTATACCTATTTCTCATCTTTACTACATGAAGGAAGTCTCTCATTCATAGCACAGTTAGTCACTTCCAGATTTGCAGTAATTATTTTTTAATAACTTTTGATAGACAGCATTTTTATTGGCAATATTTAGAGTCAATACTGTGAATTTTATATTATATTGTGTTTTATATTATATTATTGTGTTTCCCTTTTTGTGTGTACGAAAGAAACATGCTGCTATGATCCCTTCTGCAGCATAATGTTGTTATAAATGTGAAGTTTAATGCCACTAAACAGCATTTCATTACGAAATGAGAAGGCAACATATACCTTGGGTATATGCCTTCTTCTAGAATAGCTGCTGGAACTCGCATTGTATTGAAATCTGTCTCAGTGACTTCCTGGAAATTTTTCCCTTATCAGAAGGATAAGTCTTTAGTCTTAATTTAACATTGAAACAGAAAAACAATTCTTCTTTTTCTTTACTGCCATCAAAAGTTTTAGCCAAATGAAAGCCAAGGCCTTGTTGTACACTGTTTCTCATTTGTAATCAGCTTGTGTGGTATTTCCTGTCATCAACATAGAATCATATAATCATAGAATGGTTTGGCTTGGAAAGAAGCTTTGGAGGATCGGAAGGTCATCTAGTTCAACCCCTCTGCAATGAACACAGATATCTTCAACTAGATCAGGTTGCTCAGAGCCCTGTCCAACCTGACCTTGAACGTTCCCACATCTACCACTTCTCTGAGCAAACTGTTCTTCTTTCACCACCATTACTGTATAAAATTTCTTCCTGATCCATAGCCTAATTCATCCCTCTTTTAGTTTAAAGATCTTATCCCTTGTCCTATTGCAACAGCACCTCCTAAATATTTCCAATACTTTTGTTTTGTCCGAGAAACCTCCTTTGTACACTTCATATTATTCATCGTATGTATTAGCTATAAATAGGTTAAAATAGTGATGCATTTTTACAGCACTCTGTTCCAATACAACTGAAAGCACATGTGGCGTTGAAAGTCTATTCAGTGCTAATATCTATAACAAAAACATTAACAGAAAAGATTTGTTATAACACAGTAAGTATCTAGAAAGACAAAGAAATACAGAAATACCAGAGGTAACAACACTGCAGGGTGCAATTTTCAGCAAACTTTAATTCAATTAAAATGTCTGTTATCTTGCTATTTATATTTGTTTCAGCATAGTTACACATTGTTTAAACAAGTTCTCTGTTTTCCTTCTTTCTCCTTTCTTTGCTGGTTTCCCAGTTGTTTCACCATATGTGACTTTTGTCTCTTGACACCATACTAATGTTTGCTTCAGAGGCTTAAAGTTACTCTCTCATGCAGATTGTTTGTTAACTTATGTGTCTCTACTCCCTCTCTCAAAACGGCTATAAAAAGAATCTCACATTTTTCATGGCTAGAGATATTCAGTCTTTGGATGTGAAAAAATTAAAATACCCAACTATAGTCAAAATTATGAAATAACTCATTAATCAGTTGTTCCCTGCTGATATCCACTGACATCAGCAGGATTGCTCTGAGAGAAAAAGGTTTTGGTCTTTAGAAAATGTCTTTTATTACCAATATTAGTCAAATGTTAAAAGCAAGGAAGGTTTGAATCAGCATATCTTTTCATTAAATGAAATGCTAATTTTCATCAGAGACAATTTAATTTAGACCATGGCAAGAAAGAGATAATTATTTTCTAAGTCAACAATTTTTTTGTCTACAAGCTTTCCTCCCTTAAATTTGAATTTTACTATTATTTTTACTTAAAGCCCAGTGATCCTGAAAACAGTGCATTTTGGTAGCACCTTTCTAGAAGGGATTCTTTCTGTTTCTCTTCCAAATACAGCAAATACAGCACTTCTGTGCTAATATCTTAAAGGAAAACAAAATGTCAATACAATGGATTTACTGAAAATTGTTTGTGATAGAGTAATCTTATAACTGTCTAGAAAGGACACGTACAAGAAATAACAGAGTGACTTGCTTCTCTCCTATTCATAAAGTAGGTATATAAATACAGACCTTAATGTTTTGACTTTGTATTAAGAAACAGAAAATGTCTGCTGCACAAAAAAAATCAACAAACTTAAAGGTTTTTTTAGAAAAGACGGAGATTTCTGCATAGAGATTTAATTTAGTAATCAAATGACATGTTCTAAACACAATAGAGTTGATTTTATCCGTCTACTCCGCTCTGGTGACTGCACCTGGAGTACTGCATTCAACTCTGGGGTCCTCTGCACAGTGAAACGTAGACCTGTTGGAGCAGGTACAGAGGAGGGCCAGAAAAACGATCAGAGGGATGGAACACCTCTTCTGTGAAGAAAGCCTGAGAGAGCTGAGGTTGTTAAGCCTGGAGAACAGAAGATACCAAAGAGACCTTATTTTAGTATTAAAAGAAGGTCTTTAAGAAAGACTTTTTAGCAGGGCCAGGTCAAGGGATAATGGTTTTAAACTAAAAGAGGGTCTATTTAGGTTAGACATATTGAAGACATTTTTTGTGTTGAGGGTAGAAAAATACTGGAATAGGACTCCCAGAGAGGTGGTAGATCTGAGCAACCTGATCAAGTCAAGATGTCCCTGCTCACTGCAGGGCAAATTGGACTATATGACCAACCTGAACTGTGCTATGATTCAATGATTCTGACTTCATAAATCGACTCTCCCCGCTAAACAGGTAAAGAGTTTGGTAAGGCAAATGGATGTAAGGATCTAGATATTTTCTTGCTCTCGGTGCCAAAGCAATTCTGGCCCACCAAAACTGTACAAGTATTAAACTAAAATAAGGCGATGACGAGGCAGTAATTTTTCCAGCGCTTGAGCCAATGAAATGTGTGTTTAGCAAGAGACAAATGTTTTAGTGCTTCTAAAGTAATTTGGGAGAAAGTGCTGATTTGTTTCATTATCATGCTTTGAGTAACATTCTGCGATATTACTGGTCAACATCAATTATTTGATAATCCGGGATGAGAAACTACTGAGATGAAAATATTTAGTGAGTTTACCAAAACCAAAAAGAAAATCCTGAAGTATGGTCCCAAGCACGTTAAGCATGATGTCAATATATAAGGATACAAAACCAAAGTTAACTAGATTCTTGACTTTCATTTAAGGCAAAAGGAAAAGACTTGTATGAGACAGGACTTGATTTGGCTCCACAAGCACTGGCAGCACAGTCAGCATTAAGGATTCTGTCCACAGCTAGTGCAAAATTTCAAAATTTTGTTCAATAATGTCACATCCCAATTTCAGGAAAGGGGGTTGGGACTCAGATTCGTAAATCCTGGAATAGCATGGACAGCTGGTTGACATAGCTGTAGGAGCCCTTTTTGTTATTCTTATCATCCCTTGCCAGATTCCTGGCAGACCTTCCTGACTCCCTACATAACTGGGATACATCCCTATACTCTTCCCAAGGTACCTGATCCTGCTTGAACTGTCTGTGCAGTTCCTTCTTGGATTTTAGTTTAACCAGCAGGTCCTGACTCAGCCATGCTGGTCTCTTCCCTTTCTTGCTTGATTTCTTACACCTGGGGACTGAGAGCTCTTGTGCTCTACGGAAAGTGTCTTTAAAGATCTAGCAGCTCGGTTCTGCCCTGTCCCTGAGGACTGTTTCCCGGGGGGTCCTTTTGACTATCTTCTTGAAGAGTTGGATGTTTGCTTTCCTAAAATTCAGGGTCCTGACTACTCTCCTTGTCTGAGGACTCTGAACTCCACCAGGGCATGATCGCTGCAGCCCAGGTTGCCTCCAATCTTGGCATCCCTGATGAGATCACTTGCATTGGTGACTATCAGGTCCAGTATCATTCCCTCGGGTAGCACTGTCTATTTCCTGCCTAAGGAAGGTACTCTAGGAACCACCTAGATTGTCTACAGCTTGCTGTGTTGCTCTTCCAGCTGATATTGGGGCGGTTGAATTCCCCCAGCAGAATGAGAGCCTTCAAGTGTGATGCCTCCAGTGGCTGGAGTAAGAGTGCTTCATCAGTAGGCTCCCCTTGATCAGGCGGCCTGCAGTAGACACCAGCCACAAGGTACCCCTCGGTCTCTAATTCCTACGCTTTTGCTTTCAGCTTCTGCTTGGCTATTGTTTAGGGACAGCTCTTCACACTCCATCCATTCATTCTTAACGTAGAGGGCAACAGCTCTGCCCCTCCTTCCTTGACTGTCCCTTCTGAACAGCTTGTAGCCATCGATAGCCACACTGCAATCTTCATTCTCTCTAGGGGCACATATTTTCCCCTTTCATATTCGCTGAATTAGCAGTGTCCACCCCCCTTGCCAAGGACATCCTTGTCTCATATTTCTCTCTTCTTTTGACAGGTGGATAGAGCACTTCACTGGTAGATAGTAACTGGGCCCCATAAACACGTCTGTTCAGATCTGAGTTTCCAGGATTCTGAGACATTTTTGCATGATTCATCTCATGCTGTATATTTTAAATCAGAAAATATGGAATGTGCTTTAGATATTTTTTGTAGCCTATTTTTGTGGAACTGTTATTTTCTTTGACACAGTTTTGGAGGAGGACAGGGTGGAGAATGTTGCGAGTCACAATGCACAAAAATGAAAGACTTAGCAAGTGTTCTGAGCAGGAAATAGTGCTTTGTGTACATTCAGGCTCCTACCAGTTAGGTGTTGAAAAATAAGAAATAACTATTTTTGCTGACTCAAAATGCACTCTGCAATGCTGACACAGCTCCGGAAGGAGCTTCCAAAAGCCTGACAACTTTCTCTCTTAATAAAGAGGATTTCAAGTGAAAAGGAAGTTCTTCTCCTAATCCTCCATTCAAAGAAGTGCAACTCATGAAATAGGTTCACATGCAATACTGTCTGACTAGTTCCTAGTTCCATCTCAGGATGGATGTACTGCGTAATGCACCAATAATTCCTTCTTTAAACTTCTAAAACTGCAGACCACCACCTAAGATAAAAGTCTTGATATTTGAGAAAGATATATAAGTGGATCAAAATCCTTAGCTGGATCACCGGTCATAGGAATGTCAATTTGACAGTTGTTTTTCATGCATTGGTTGCAGTCAGTTTCTGAATAAAAGGTCCTTCTATGCTTGACCTGCATGTCCCTTTCCCCTGAATAACACAAAGGTACAATTTCTTTTACAATGCACTTCATGATTTCCTATTTGGTATCTTAGGTTATATCAAAAAGGCAGCCTTTGATAAATAGTTCAGTCCTTTGTTCTCCTCTCAGATGACCTTCAATCAGCTCTTGACTTTTTTTTATGTGAATTAGATTCCCCATAGAAAGGGGGTCTTTTTATGGGATTCTGTTAGCAGGTGTTACGTCATCACTTCTGAGCCTTCTTTGGTTTCTCTTCTCTGAAAAAAAGTTTAATAAACCCCCTTCAAATCTTTTAATGCCCTTAAATAGGGGCATTAGAGGGGAGAGTTTATAGAACTCAACATAAATGTGGATTCTGATGCACGAAAAAGAAATTGACAGAAATAAAAGTATGAATATATGTTTCTATTGCCAAAACCCCAGAAAATCAGTATTTCAATCTGTAAGTTTTGCAGTGAGCATGAATGTAGACCGACTTGTAAGAGAAGCCTCTAAATTCCCTGATAAGGGGGAAGCCTCAACGGAATGCCTCACAAGGAAAAAAATAATGGAGAACTGATGTTCACAGGGTTGATAAGACTCACTGGTGCCTAAAAAGCAGTGGGAGGACCGTTTTGTAAAGACAAGATAGTTCTGCCACTTGTGGGATGAGTCTATCAGTTCTCATGGCCATTTTTTCTAACCTTTCCTTCATTATCCATGAAATACATATGAAAGCACATCCTCCTGCATATGCTAATTAAGATTATAGATATCATGCTAAACAAATATGACTATGGCGCTCACCTCTCCACCTAAATCATGCTACATGTCACCTGAGAGAAGAGAGAAATATGAGACAAGGATGAAAGACTATAAGTCATTAAGAATGAAGGAAAAGGTATTAAAATAAAAACATTTAAATCCATGTAGCAAAAAAAATGAGTAAAAACTCAGTGCATATTTTTTCTATGCGCAGCTGCATAGAAGCTGTCATTAATACATGATACATGCCATTATACATTGATGAATAAGTTTTAACACAGAAGATGTCAAATTGTTTTGGAAAGATGGTAACTTTGTGGATTGGCATTCTAATCTGCCTTAGTGTGATGATGACAGAGGCAAAACAAAAATGTAAAGATTAATGTCTGTGGGAGAAATCTTAGAGATCAATGGTCATCTTGTGAGCACCCCAAGCACTGAGAAATGGTTAACAATAGCGTAGGCTTCAAGGTTATGGGAAGCTGAGTTGTGGTTTGTGAAGAGCTGAATCATGTAAGGGAGTAACTGTTGCTGAATGTTCTGATAAGCAGACCCTTGAGCAGGACTTGGAAAGAGAAGACTGAGCGCGTGAACAAGTAACGCCAGCCAAACACAAAGTAAAGATGATCGCGTGAACAATGCTCGTAACCTATTATCACTTGGATACTGTAAAGTATGGGACAAATGTATCTACACAAATAAAACTTCTCTTTCTAGTTCTTCATACAACAAAGGAGCCATACTGCAATTGCACTAGAATTGTGTAATTAGAAACACAATACATATACAGCATTAGTTCTCTGTAACATGGGAATCTGAAGAAAATCAATTACATGAGATTTGGATGCATTAGGTACTTTTAGAAAATAAGGTTAAGCAAAGTTAGTTGAGGGAGGGGGATCATTTAAATTTGTCACAATTAATAAACACATCTGATAATTAGGAAGAAAAAGAAGGTTGAACCACTATGGTTTCGTTTTTTTTCCACCATTACCTTACTAAAAAGACAGGATAATCTTGGGCTTTTAAGATGAAATCTTTCTACATATTGTTTCCTTCAAAGCTGCTTTTTGCCATGCTTTGTAAAATTTATTTTATTTTCTTTTTAATGGTCACTGTTGTCTTTGCTATGGGTTTTAGTTTCTTCACCTTTTTTGTGATTTAACTGAAATTGTTTTCCAACATTTTTACACAACGCACTAATGCTACTACCATGAGACGCTTGTCAACAGGTATGAGTGCTCTTAAAGGCCTAAGTGAAGATAGTTTTGATATTATCTTGACAATAGTCTGGATTTTGTAAACTTGATTATTAGGAAATATCGTTACAGTACCTAGTAGTACCGTTGCTCTTGTTCTGCTTTGAATCTGTTTAAGACACAACATTGCTTACTAACTGCAATATTTTGTCTTGACATTTATAATGTAAATTGAACCAATTTAAAAACATAAACCTGTATATTGAACCAATTTAAAAACATAAGTATTTGGAGGCTTTGAAGCCTCCAAAGCTCCTGTAAGTCACCTGATTTAATATTGTGCTACTTTTTAAAAGTTTCACATGTAGTGAGGATATAAAAATCTTACTATTTCTTTTGGTTGTGTAATATTTTTCATATATCTTAAAAAAGCACCCAACAGACATTTTAGAAGAAAATAGTTTCTAAGACGGATGTCTATCACACTTTGAGATTCGATATCAAAATTCAAATAACAACAAAAATTTATTGCAGAGCTAACAGCATCGTATTTTTTCTGTAAGTACTAGAAAATTGTTATTAAAACTCATAGATAGTATACGGACACTTTCTATCTTTAATAATGGGATAAACATGAAATTGGACCTTGTGAATTGTTTATGAAGATCAATTTAACAGGATTAAGTTTTCTTACCATCAAGCTATTGTACTAATGTTACTGTTACTAAATTGCTAATTACACAAGAAGAAAATGGGGCTTGGAACATACCTTCTAATCCTGCTAGATCATTAGGTTTAAAAAATACGATATATGCTGTAAAGAAACTGAAGCAAGCTCCTATATTAGTTTTGTTTTATTGAAAAGGATCCAAAATTTCACAGAAAAAATGGAGGAAAAGGACAAACAGATTAGATTATGATTCTTCCAGAAACTAGACACAATTCATTCTGATTTTAAGCCACGTATAGTGTAACGAGTAAGGGATTGAAATGTACTTGGATTGCAGCCAGACTGACTAGCAGGCAACATTTGACGCAATTAAAAATCATTTTCAAATAGAAGTGTTTAATGAATTACAACTTGAAGAGTACTTCCTAGAAAAATGCCTCCTAGCATATTTCCTTCCATGTTACTAAGAAAAATAGTCTGTCAGATGATATTCAGAATAGCTGAAACAGACCTTTTTATCACTTTTTCTGTAATATAAAAGCCTTTTTGGGGGTCAGAGGGGCTGTTCAAGAGAAAGGTGCTTGAAATTTTTAGGATAATTGAGATGTTGCTTTATTGTTTTCTCATTTTATGGCTTAACTGGTCATTTTCTAATCCAGTATGAGGCAGTTCTTAAGGCTAGAGTTAATTTTAAATAATTCTAACTATAAATTCTAATAGTAAATAGGGATAACATTGGTATCAGCAGAAGCTGAGCAATGCTAAACAACATTTTTTTAGTTACTGGAGATTTTCTGAAATTTTTTGAGCCACCATAAGTGTATAAATAAAAAGGCACATTCATCAGAATAAGTAAAAGAACTAGGAAAACTGCACTCCTGTGTTAGAAGCATTTCAAAAAACAGGCACTATTTAAATAAGCAGAACAAAGAAATAAAAATAAAAAAGGTTAGGAGGAACTCAACACACCACATTTTAAATTTATTCACTTTGGCAGTGCTTTCACTTCCAGGGTGAAGCCTGTAAGCATAAAATACTTTTCAGAAGTTACTTGACCAAAATAAAAATAACCTCTCTTTAAGATATCTTACCTTACCTCAAGAGAAAATTTAGGAGAGCTGCTCTTTGTGGCTCTTTACTGTACCGTCTCCAGCAGTTCCCTGTCCTTCTTGAACTGGGGAGCCCAGAACAATACTCCAGATGGGGCCTAACCAGGCAGGATAACGTCCCTCGACCTGATGGCCACGCTATTCCTGATGCACCCGAGGATGCCATTTGCCTTCTTGGCCACAAGGGCACATTGCTGGCTCATGGTCATCCTGTTTTCCACCAGGACTCCCAGGTCTTTTTCCTCAGAGCTGCTTTCCAGCAGAGGTTAATATTCAATAAGATTCAATAAATTCAATAAAAATTGAATTCTTGAATATAAGTAGTCATCTCATGATTTTACTGCGTTGTCTAATATGATTCTTAGCTTTATAATGATTTTATTAGATCCAGCACTAGGAATTGTTTAAATTCTTTGCAAGCACCAAGGCTGCTTTTATTGACTACTTGCATTTACTTTAGCTATTTGTACAGTTACGTATTTTACTTCATAAAAAGGTCTCAGTTACTATCATTTTAGTCAGCTAGACAAAAGTTTTTTAAGTCTAAATCTGTATAACAAATCAGATGAGGTATACAGCACAAGAAAATAAAATCTCTCTTTCAGATAATGCAAAGTAATCAATTGGGCTCAATTTCATACTTAAGATCTAGATTTATTATTTCTATGCTCGCAAAACAAAAACTGGCATTTGTAATGTGTGTAATTTGTGTCCAGCTTTCAAGATTCAACTGTAAAATTATTTACTTATAGTCCATAAAAATCAGTAAAAAATTCATGTGCGAAATATGACCAAAATTCCAAGTGATCCACATTATTTTGAACAACAATACCTAAAGACCTCTCTAAAAATCCATCTGATTATTTTGACAATGAAACAAAATACCAATTTACACTGTATATAATAGAAACCTCTGATAAGCTTTAAAAAGATCTTGGTAGAACCAGAAATTATCTACAAGTATCTTAGTCAACAGAAAAATATATTGCAGTGGGTAAAGGGATAAAGGACATTGGTTGAATGATTGTCTTCATCGTACTTCAAACAAGTTACTTTCATACCTTGTGAGATAACAGTCTCATTTACAGTCACTGCAGTTAGTTACTTAAAATTATTATTTTCAATGGTAAGTTTTGTTTAACAGTTCGAGCTGTAGAATCACAGAATAATTTAATTTGGAAATGGCTTTTGCAGGTCATGCGGACAAACCCTTCTGATTGAACAAGGATTACCTTCAGAGTTAGATGAAGTTACTCCTGTTAAGCTCCGAGGATCTCGTCAGCCTCTGTCAGGGCAACCCAACATAGTGGTTGGGTACCCTTATGGCACATCTATAGTGTACATCTATGTAAGTGTGTATATATATAAATATAAACATATGTTAAATAATATATACGTATATATTCGCACAAATACAATAGTGATGCTAGTATTCAAAGATCAATTTCTTGTGATTACTTTATTCATAGGACATCCATGTTAAGGTTTGAGTGGTTATTACTGTTGGCACCGCAAACTATCATTGAGAAATTTAGAAAACAAGGATGATATTAGACAGGACTAATAGATTGCTAAAGGGATTATCAAGGCGTAGAGACTGCAGGACTCACTACACAGATTTTTTAATTAAGCACAAAGTACAGCAAGAATTGGACTCTGCACACTACTTAAATGAGCATGTGTGTGCTTAAGGACTTGGAGGGACAGCTAGATTTGTTTGCTAAAATAAATAATTGTAGGTAACAGGCTACAAAAGGCTCTGATTCTGAAACCAAATATTTTTAAAGCTTTCAGGTTAGGAATGAAAAGGAGAGGTTATGCTAGGGTTCCCCTTAATCAAAGAGATGATCTACTGGATTTCTTTCCTCCCCCATTTCCATGTTAACATGTTGTTGCGCTGTTTCTCCATCTGTGCAAAATAAGATACATTACTAAGTTTTATGTCTGTATTGTTATGGCATTCATTACCTGACTAGCAGGAGGAACTGATGTCCTATATCAGTATACCAAGAATTTATTGATTTTCTACCTTCTGACGTTTTCCCACAATTACTGTTATGAATTGCTGAGAATACCCTGCTTCTACTGGAGTCTCAAAACAGATTAAGCACAGGGTCAAATAAAGTATTCTGTAATGCAGTCCTTAAAGTTGTCGTAGCTCTTTAAAAGCAGATTTATAAAGTCATGAGAAAATGGACAAGGAGTCTCTCAAGCACTCAGTGTCAATCCATTACAAGGCTCTATTTTGGATCTGAAAGCTAACACAGCAAACGATACTCAAGTGATATTTTTCTCATGAAAAGACAGGATGCTGCAGCATTACCTGATGACATCTTCCCATGTTTCTGGGACTCTTAATTCCTTCTAAATGGAGGTAATAAAACATTGACAGAAATATGGCAATGAACCTAATGTCTCTGTGGCTGTGTTAGATACTCGTTAGTGGGAGTTAAGGTATTAATTAGCAGTCTCAAGTTAATTTCCAGTAAGTAGATTTGACTACAAAAAAAAATATTACCAGACATCTACTCTAACAGGACTTCTCACAGCAACGAAGATAGGGGTAAAAGCTGTAAGGTTTTCCATATCTTGGAATATTGGGGTAAATAATATTTATTCTCTTAGAAAGGACAATGAAACATGTACTAAGATACTGATTCAAATTATATCACTATAGCTATAAAGAGTGTTTCAAAACTATTGCTGTGATTAGTAAAATTTAAAATGAAACACCCTTACTACAAGGGTATGTTTAACATATTTACAATTTCTGCATAGCATCATATAGCTTACACACAATATAGAGTTTAACTTGCATATTTGTAGCATAATAGCAGGAGGCATTAGTTACATTAATATCTCAATGAATGCATTAACTTCCCAACCTTTCTCTAGCAACAACAGTTTCTTGTGCCAAAGATTTAACACCTTAATGATAAATGCATTCAATGATTTTGGCAACAGAATAAGTTAATAGAAATCATGAAATATGCTCTCACTGTGCAGTGGAGGTTAAAAAGCAATCCCCAAATTAGAACTATTTTCTTTAAGAAACCAGAAGAGAAGAGATTATAATTTTAAGTTAGCACAAAAATGTTATTGATAAAGAAAGGAAATTGAGAATTTCTACCTCTTTACCAGTCATGTGTTGGCGTTGCTTGTATACTTGTTTTAATATTCCAGGTAATACTGGAGCCCCTGCAGTACACAATATACGCAGCAATACCAATGCTGTATCAAACGACTACAAAATAGTGGGAAGCTCCATTGACTCCTACAGTATCTGCAGGGGCAGAAACACCTGTCCTTTCAGATCACATTAAACTAGCTTTACTAAAGCAAAAAATATCAATTACTTATCAAGAACAATTTGCAGTATATTCCACCAGATTCATCTGACAGCTCCATTAAAATTACAGGAGTTATTATCAAACTGTATTTTATTGCCAATTTTCTAGGCATAGATCTATTGATCTATTGATTTCAGTAAATTGATAAGTTGCAAAATGTTGGGACAATCACAATAAAGTGAAGGACAGAATCCATTAATACCTTTATAATTTTATGTAAATAAAGCAATTACATTTTCTAGACAGGTAACAATCCAAAAAAATGGAGGGGAACTTAGATTCATTTAATCAGCTATGTGTTTCAACACAGAATATTTTCTGATTATTCAGCGTACAGGTGAACTGTAGTCCTGTTCACTTCATGCAGACTATTTGGAATAGGGAGCTATGTGCACGGAAAGAAACTGATTATGTGTGTACTTAATCTTTGCCTATAACAAAGTGTCATGTTTTAACTCCAGCTGGCAACTGGGACCACACAGCCTCACTCACTCATCTCAGCTATTTAGCCAAGGAGAGGGAACAGAAACATGTCTAAGTTTCTCTTATTTCCTTGTGTCCTGGTTTCAGCTGGGATAGAGTTTTCTTCCCAGTAGCGCCTGTGTTTTGGATTTAGTATGAGAGTAATGTTGATAACACATATTGTTTTAGAAGTTGTTGCTAAGTAAGGTTTATTTTATGTCAAGGACTTTTTCAGCTTCCCATATAAGCTGAGAGGAAGCATAAACAGGACAAGTTGACTAAAGAAATATTCTCTACCATAGAAATCACGCTCAGGATATAAATAGGCGTTGGCTGGGTGTTAGAGATCTGCGACTGCTTCTCAGTATGAATGGGATAATTGTTCCCAATAATGCAAGGAGAAATTGCATTGTATTATTTTCTATATTCTTTAAAAATTATTGTTATTATTACTATTAATCTTCTGTTACTGTGTTATTAAACTGTTTTATTTCAGCCCAGAAGTTGAACCCTCCTTTTTCTCCCTCTTCCCTTTGCCCTACTCGGAGCTGAGATGAGTGAGTGAGGCTACAAACATTTTTTCTGAGATTCCAGTGCTAATGGGCTTACAAGAGCCATAAGTAAAAGAAAGCTGAAATAATTTCTAGACAAACAAAATAAAATATGACTCCAGTGAAAAATAAAAAGGAGTGACCTGGGAGAATGTCATAAGAATACTTAAGAGTCTGCAAACTGCCCTGGTGACTGAATCTGCCTCCAAGCAGGCACTTCGTGTACTTTCCATCACGATTGACCATTTCCCTAATGGAACTAATGAATGTACCTTTCAAGATCTTCTGTTTATTATGGAGCCATTTAACTGCTCAATGAGTTTAACAGCTTTCAATTGCATTTTGGAACCTGACTACTTTCAGCTACCATTAAACACCCAAACAAGGCAGATAATCTAAGTCATTTTCTTCTAATACCAGTAGAATGTCGTCTAATATACACTAAACAAGACTAACATAAATGGATAAGCGTTAACAAAGTGTGATCACAGAAAATCTAAACCATTTTAGAAAGTTCAAAAACATTAACTTCTATGAGAAGAAAAACTAAACTGCTGGAATTGTTGATGAATCAGCAAAGCAAAAAGCAATTTTTGTCCAGCAAGCGGACAATATTTGGATTAGATTAGTAGGCGAGCTTCTTTCTTAATTGTCCAAAATATTTCACCAAAACCTGCCTTTCAAGTTGAATCTTTTAAGAAAAAAAATCCATATAACTACCTACCCTCATCCTCACAAAATTCAGCAGGGTGTGCCATCAATATTTGTTCTAATCAAAGAGTTTCTGGCAAGTGGCTCTTCTTAACTAGTATTATGAACAAATTCCTAGAACTGGAATCTCAGAAAAAATCAAAAGAATTGGACAATACCAAAAAGAATATTGACAACTCTTTTATTTTCGATCCTCTGTGTATAAGGTTCATGGCATTGATCATAAAACTGTGCCTTTATTAAACGTTTTAATATTGAAGTAGCTCATATTTTAACTCCTAGAAATTCATAACTTGGATCAGAAAATAAATTTGTGCCCTTAGTAAAGGTTTAAATCTTGAAGTGTTTCATTTCTTGATTCTCCAGGTGATGTTAATTTCCTTACAGAATAAAGTAAATCCATAAAGTAATATTTTTATATTTCCATTTTAAACATTTTTCCTTATGTCCCCTTATGTGGCATCACACCAAAGAGAAAGACATAGTTGGTGGAATCATGAAGGACAGTATTCAGGAGCTGTATTACCTCCTCCTCTCAGTAGTGTGAACCAAAAAACCCCTAATCAAATCAAGTCCCCAAGAAGCACTGGTATCCTCAGCAGCTGTAAGAAAACAGGAGAAGTGTCAAAGAAATATAAAATAATTCATTCTAGGTTTCTATTAAATTCCCATTAGTTTCCAGTGAAGAAGATCAAGGTTTGTATTTTTGTTGTCTGTTATCAGACTTTACCGAATGGGACATAACTGTGTCACTGAAGCATAGTTATGACTCAACAGAAAAGCATTTGAATGATTAACCCTTCAAATGTGGATTATGTGGAGCAGTTCTCCTACCACTGTTAGAGCTGGCCGTTGCAGAGAGGTGCATACACTAAGTCAATTTGTAAAACCCGGGAATAGAGTTCACTGCCATGGATCACAGAGAGCTTTATGCCCTACTCTTCAGCTTTCAACCTATCTGGCAATTTAGTTGAATGCATAGAGGGTAAATATTAACATTCTTTCAAAGCCAAAGAGTACTTAAAGTTTGTAGCTATCTAATTATACCACCTTTTAATTCAGTTCTAGTTAGCTACACATCATGACCTTTAATCCTGTTAATTAACTCTGCTTTCAGGTGAAAATGGTATTCACTTTGGAAATTGAATTGTTTTCTTAGATCCGCTTCTCCTCTCCCCGTTTTTTTGTCGTCTTCAACATCTACAGGTATATCTCTTATTACCAACCTTCTCACTTATGTCTCTGTCGCAGACGGAGTTACCAGTTTCATTCATTAGAGTGAAGTAGTGAAATATTTATTAAGGTGAAACAGTGATTTAACAAAACCAGTAGTAAGTGCGATAAAACCAGTAGTAAATGTGATAGTGTTTTACGAGATTCAATGTCAGGGTACATTCTATTATTTACTGCATAGAGGACAGGGTCAGACGAGCTGTCAGGGAGACCCTCCCGTTGAGTCACAAGGTTCAGAAAGAACCCCCTTGCTTTCTAAACTCCTTCTCAGAGAGGAGTTTAGGTGCGGCTGGATCCAGTCCTAGTCCCAGACTTGGTCAACGGTTTATGTCTAAAGGATTACATATGCGCAATCAATCCTTTATATTACTTAGCTAAGATTGCAAAGTTTAGCATGCTATTAGTCACTTACCGAGAATCTGTTGCGGCAAGGAATCTCTCAGCCTCGAGGAGTAGAACTTTAAGCGAGTGTCCTCACAAAAGGGGAGATCCTGGCATGTAGCCCACTGCCATACAGGAGAGCTCAAAGGGCTCTTGGGCTGTCCACTAATTTTACAGTAAGATAATTAATATTATTATTTATAAATATATAAAAATATATATATTATATTATATTATATATTTATTATATATATACTATATATTCTATTCTATTCTATATATCTAAATAAATATATATAAATAATATAAAATATTAACCTATAGTCATATTCCCATGGGAACAAAATATCTAGGTCCCCACTCCAGACAGTATTTTGACTATGTTGCCAGGCATCCCCCGAAGTACAGGTGCAAGTTATCACAACTGCTGTTGTGATGGCCATGGTGGCCAAGGCCTGAGCAGGAGCCGGGGCGGGGGAGGGGGGAGACCGCGGGGCACGAAGCAAAACAGGGAGAGTACACCGCCACAGTCTCTGTGTTGGTATGGTGTTGCCTTGGAAAAATTTTTTTTGTTTTTGAGAGAAACAGGAGATTGATTTTTAGCCATCCAGAGCATTTTCTTTTAATGTAAGTTGCAAACTAAAATTTCCTGGATTAAATTACATATATAAATTATATATTAATTTATCTACATCTGTAAAATATATATTAATTTTATGTAGACAGAAAATAAATAAATTACGATATGTTTAATACTCAACCCAAAAGATACATAGTGGAATTGGGTCTTACAAAGAGTTAAAAGCATCTCTCATCCGCTTAGAAACTTAATTATGCTCTTTAATGACTCTTGACTTTTTTAAGTAGCAGTAATCATAGCCAGAGCATCAGCATGGGGTTAAAACAGTATAAATCCTAATCCATGATTGACTACAAGCATATTCATCATAAAGGTCACAAAAATAGAATACATCCTACTCCACCAAGAGTAATATCTGCAATGCCACCCCAGAGTCTCCACTGCCATTGTTTGTACTGCCATCTCTTGGAGTGGGAAGAAATTAACACGTGGCTGTGTGTCTCACTCAGCTGTGAGACACAGAAGATGTTGCCTTGGAGATTATCATGACTTTCATGATATTTTTGATATTTTGACATTTCCATTTTGATATTATGACATTTCCAAGTGGCTCAGATGACCTAATGACCATCATTAATGTATAATCAATAGGAACATCAATTTCCCTGAAGGCTGTTCCCAGAAGCTCCAGCTAGATGAGACTTGAAATAGCATGCTTTCCGAGGAAGGAAGGTAGTCAATAAACTTTTGTCCTTTCCAATTTAAAAAGTTTATTAAAAATCAGCAGAAACTCTTAGTCAAGTATATGTGAACGATACGCATGAATATCTCTCAAAATCAAGGTAAGCTGAAATAAATTACCAGCTGTAAACAGCTGTCACAACTACCATTAGGTAATGGACAGGGAAAGAGGCTTTATTAACCGAGTTTAGTGAACAGCTATACAGTCATATACTGTTGAAACACATTTTTAATATTCCCTAACTCTAAGCAGACTTGCACCCAATTAGAAGAGGGTGGCAAACAGCATCAAATGGAAATTGTGAGGTCCATAAGCAAAACAGAACTGACGTTTTCTCTAATTTACTCTTGTACATAGGGGATACTTCTGACATCGTTTTCTTTGGAAGGCGTCATTGGCCACCGACATTTCAACAGGGAGTTGCAGTTTCCACCATTCACCTCACCATCCACCAACCTCCTGCCCCCAGTTAGGAATTTGATGCAGATTTCACAGATGTGCAGGTTAAGCTTCTTTTCCATAAGGGGATTACTCTAACTGCCATATCACAGGGAAGCTGAAATTGCCTTTCAATCTGCTATTAGATATATTTCCCCACTGGATATATTTTATGGTCATTTCCTGTTTTTCCATCAGGTACTGATAAAGGTAGAAATATAGATTATATATACTCTATCATTTATATTAGACCAAACGAAGTAAGGAAACTTCATGATAACATCACTTCCACAAATCAAAAAACAAAGACATTGCATACTTATATTTGAAAACACTATGCCCTCTTTTCCACATGCAATTAGCTGAATCTTGGAAACTGGTTGACCTTTGTGTTTTGCTTTACTAGAAGTTCTTCTCGTCTTCTATCCTTTTGAAATATCGTCAGTTGGAATTCCTATTTGTTCAGCCTGCCAATGTAAGTAGTGAAAACACTGCAAACTGACATAATATAAACAAATACTGGTATTTACAAGTGCCATGAGAGCAAACGTAATTTCTAACTATGCATATTAGGATATTGGATATTAGGAAAAATTTTTTCACCGAAAGAGCTATCAGACATTGGAATGAGCTGCCCAGGGAGGTGGTCGAGGCACCATCCCTGGTAGTGTTCAAACAGGTTGATGTGGTGCTGGGAGAAATGGTTTAGTGATGGTGTTGCTTTTTGTTTGTTGTGGGTGTTTATTTTTTGTCAGAATTAGGTTGACGGTTGGACAAGATGATCTTTAAGGTCCCTTCCAACCTAGAAGATTGTGAAATATAGTTTGTGTATTCATAGCTTGAGTTGCCATCCTTTCTGGAAAAAAGGATTATTTCAGTCAGTTTCCCAGTGCAGACAGTGTGCTTCAATAATGTGGCTATTCTGTTTCGCTGTTAATTATAATGAACTATTCTAATCAATATTTAGTTTCTTCCCTCTAAGTTTAGGATCAGCCTGACACAATAGAGTGAAGGAAAAAATATTCCTAATAAAAGGAAGTAAAAAGCTAATGAGGATTTTTTGTTGAGGTTGAATCCTTCAGTGTCTTCTATAAAGTCATGATGAATAAATACTTATGAATTATCACTTATTAATCAATACTGAACATAAGTGTAGCCAGTCCACAGCTTCCAGGGTAGTAGTTTACAAGAGCTGCCTGTCATACAACAGTCCAGCTCTTTGTCCCATGACGTAACACCTACTGACCAGTCAAGCAGGATCAAACCATACACCTCAGTTTTCCCCTTTCTTTGTTATGCACATTAGTTGTTACCATAATCACAGAATCATAGAAAAGTTTGGTTTGAAAGGGACTTTCAAGTGTCATCTAGCCCACCCACCCACCACCACCACTATGAGCAGGAATATCTTCAACTAGATCAGTTTGCTCAGAGCCATGCCCAACCTGACCTTAAATGTTTTCAGGGATGGGGCCACCCCTCTGGAAACCTGTTCCAGTGTCTCACCACCCTCATAGTAAAGAATTTCTTCTTTTTATCTGGTCTAAATCAACCCTCTTTTAGTTTAAAACCATTACCCTTCAACTATCACAACAGGCCCCGTTAAAAAGTCTGTCTCCATCTTTATTAAAAGCCACCTTCAGGTGCTGAAAGACCTCAAAAAAAGCTCTCCCCGGATCCTTCTGTTCTCCAGGCTGAACAACACCATTTCTCTCAGCCTTTCTTCATAGAAGAGGTGTTACATCTCTCTGATAGTTTTTGTGGCCCTCCTCTAGACCTGCTCCAACAGGTCCATATCTATACTGTAACGAGAATTCCAGAGCTGGATGCAGAACCCCAAGTGGAGTATTACAAAAGCAAATTAGAGGGGAAGAATCAGCTCCCTTGACCTGTTGGCCATGCTTCTTTTGATTCAGCCAGGGATATGGTTGGCTTTCTGGGCTATAAGTGCACACTGTCGGCTCACGTCCAGCTTTTTAACCATCCCGTACCTTCAAGCCCTTTTCCATAGGGCTGCTCTCAATCCCTTCCTCCCCCAGACTGTATTGATACTGGGGGTTGCTCCAGTCCAGGTGCAGGACCTTGCACTTGACCTTGATGAATCTCATGAGGTTCACATGGCCACATTTCTCATCCTTAGCCAGGTCCCACTGGATGGCATCCCATCTTTCAGGCACATCAGCTGCACCACAGCTTGATGTCATCTGCAAACTTGCTGAGGGTACGCTTGATCCCATTGCCCATGTCACTGAAGAGGATATTAAATACTTCTGGTCCTAATACAGACACCTGAGGGACACCACTTGTCACTGATCTCCATCTGGACATTGAGCCATTGTGATCATCCAACTAATGCCTCATCCATTGAACAGTCCATCCATCAAATCCATGGCTCTCCAGATTAAAGAGACAGATGTTATGAGGGACCATGTCAAAGACCATAATACCTTGCTTGAATAGCTTAATGCTTGTAAAAGGTGTTTTCAAAATTTCAAACCAGTAATTTATAGAGAAAGTGCTTCCGATAGAGGCACTTCTGATAGTCAAAATAACAAAACCATTACTTATCAGACAAAAATGTAAAAGAACAGCTTTTCATTTCAAAATCGGTAAAGCACCCTGCAACAGTTACAAGGTTTACAAAGGTTATTTTCCCCTAGAGTAAACATTTCTTAAAGTTTATTCCTTCTTAACAATGAATTGTCACTTAGTGAATGAGGGGAAAATAGGAAGGAAAACAAAAAAAGACCAAGGATTAAGGCTCTTTTGCCTTAAGACAGAGGATTAGGGGAAAAAACATGAAAAGAGACTGGGCTGGAATTACTGGAACGTGAAAAAAGTGGAAGATATTAAAAGGGAATATATTGCTCCTTGTTGTTTTTTTTTTCCCAGTAATACAAGCTAGCCGCTTCTACTGATGACATTCAGCAAGCTACAGCAGATTACCATCACCATGAGGAAAAGGTAATCAAAGTGAAAATTTATTTATTGTCAGAACCATAAAGTTCCAATGGCCACTGTTCCCCTAGCTCCAAGTCCCATTTCCACGCCACTAACTTAGAGCTCTGCACCCACCCCTTGCCTGAGCTCTCCATGCCACCCTGATTTTACTTCCAAATCTCCTCAGATTTGCTTCTGCACATCCCAGGAGAACCAGACCACTCTGACTTTTTTTAGTATGGAAACTATCTAGGAAACAGTCTCTTTTCCACAGTTTACTACTTCTTTGCCCCCATAGCGTTTCAGGTCAATGTTTTATTTCCTCTGCATTCAAGGCTTTCTCTCCCACATTACTAAAACCAGGAAGGGGAATAAACTGTTCAGTTTCCAGAAGAGAAAGATCTACTTTCCGATATTTGGAGCACGCAGGGTTGTAGCTGTGATTAAATCATCCTCCTGCCCCAGACCAAACATGCTTAATGGGAACCAGCTACATGTGAATTCAAAACTACAATTCTAAGAGGTTCTTATTTGAGGCCTATGAATTTCCTTTTTTTGAAGGGCACATAATTTAGCCCAGCTGGTAACATTTTCACAAGGACAGAAGGAAAAAAGGGAACATCCTCCTGACAAAATTTTGTTTATCCCTGCTCTAGACTATCGAACGACAAGCTTTCAGCAAAACTCAATAACTTAATCATACAATATCTATGAATTTTCTTAGCCTCACTTTTTTTGACTGACACAAAACATGCCTAGCAGCAAAATTTTCCACAGAAATGATGTAACATAAAACAAGTTCTTGTAACAAATAATTGCAATGATCCTCTGTGACAGAGAATGCTATCAGACTCCCTTGTTGAAAAAGCTGTGATAAAATTTATTTTTCAGAAGCTTCTAGTTCCATTGAATTACAAGAAAATTTGACCAGAATACTCAAAAGCATTTTTTCATGACAATTGCTTAACTACATTTTTTCTTTTGTAATACTGCTTAATACTAAAATCTTTCAGAGACAGTCTTGGATGAAAAATTATGAAATACTAAAGAAATTTAAAATCTGGAAAAGATAACACTGGTTTTAGGTATGCTATCAAATAATCTAGTTTTTCAATCTTTATAATGTGATCTGCCTTTAACTTATTTAATTAAAGCTTGTCTATGACCAGTTTCACGGAGAACTTGCAAACTTCGCAACATAATTTCATTTATCAAGGAAAACTTTCCTTAAAGGAAAAATGTTTTCTAGATATGTCAGTCAGACAGAATCAGTGTAGGCTGTTATACTGCAAAATTAGATACCCTTCTCCAAGCAACTTCATTCAAGACACGATGAATTAAGCATTTGTCAGAGAGAAAAATAATTTGTACTTTCTCCAACTTGATCTTTGTGCTGAGCCAAGCCTCACAATCTGTTTTGGGCAGATTATCTATTCTCTATTGATCACTTAGGACTGATGAAGTCAGAGGTGAACCTTTCCTCAGTTGCTTGTTAGTTGTGTTACACTAAGCTTTTTTACCATCATTGAATGCCAGCAATACATCTTAAGAAGTTACTTGTTACTGACAGAACCACGCAGATACTTCTTGGACTGCAACTGTGTAGCCTAGGTCCCCAGTTTCAAAGAAAACTGTCTTGAGTACTCGTTCCTCACAGTTCATTCTACAGTCGTGGCAGGTATTCTACCTGGGGTAGAATTCTGCCTACTGGGATAGGCACTTATGGAATGCAGGTCTTCACTATTATCTGTGATTTTATTAAGATCGTATTATATTTTTGTAGGCACTACACAGAGTCACAGGAAGATTAAGATCTTCTAAAAGATATGCCTTGTATTTTTAAGGATTTCTAATGATCATAGCAGCTGAAGTGCTGAAAAGACCACTTCTAAAATTATTTCCTCCTTCTTAGTTAAGAAGTATCACTGATAATGAAGACTACACCAAATACTTTAAGTCTACCTTCTCTTCAAATTAGTTTTAGATGAAAATCTCTAAACATTTATGAATTATTTAAAACATTTCATTGACCTACTTTACCATAGCCTATATTAATGGGGAAAACTGACTTTTTTTGAGTTGAAGCCTAGTTACAATGAAAACCCAAGGTAATTATTTCAGACATCAACATAATCCCAAAAGATGAGATTTTATGTGGTGATCAGACCCCTCTAATATTTTTGCCTCATTTTTGTAACACTGTGATTCTCATAAGCATTTTGTCCTAAAAAAGCAAAACCACAGCAGCCAACAGAGACCAAGGAGATTCAAGAGGCACAAGTAGATTATTTTATTGTTTTTTGGTTTTAGGGTAGTCCAAGTAATTTCAAGAGTAAACAATAATGAAGTCCAAGTAAACAGCATCATTGGCAAATTTACATTAAGTATCTGATGTTCAAAATTTGGAGCTGATTTTTGTTTCCCATCAAGTTTTAAGTGTGCTCAGACTGAAAGCTCTGAACAAAATCCATTGATGTAAAAAAAAAATTGCAAATGAACACCAAGACCACAAAGCAAAACACGGCAAGCGTTCAGCTAAAACAAGATGCAATAGCACAGATGGATGAAAGGTACAGTAACAAAGCATAGCTGAACCAAGTATGGTTCAGCTACAGGAGGTTAACCCATCCTCGGACTTTTGTTTGTTTCAAGTATGTTTATCTATAAATCAATCCCTAATAGGACTGCTCTTACATCAATGCAAGAAAATTACAGATTAAAGCTGTATGAAAATTTTGATAGATAGATTACTTAATGTTTTGGGGAAACTCAGAATAAATGTACCCTCAAAACATTGGAAGAAACTTTGCATAAAAATAACAAAAATGTTATCTTGGTCGTTTTGGAGAAAAAAATTCTTCATTTGAAAAGCAAGAACATT
The DNA here is from genome assembly GCA_033628505.1 of Tringa tobata. Classification (NCBI taxonomy): domain Eukaryota; kingdom Metazoa; phylum Chordata; class Aves; order Charadriiformes; family Scolopacidae; genus Tringa; species Tringa tobata. The sequence continues at coordinate 1,884,321 of JAHREE010000061.1, forward strand.
TCAGGATCAGCCTGAAACTCTTCCATTTGAAAAACATGCTTATTATTGAATGACCACCATTTAAGAGAAAAAACACCCTCTTCCCTAACAATCTTATCCAATGTGTTGACCCAAAACATTCGCTTGGAAGTAAGTAAAAAGAAACCCAAACCAAACCAAACTTGCACTGATATCAATGGAAACAATCCAATACTCCCAAAATGATCACATTCCTGACTGTAAAAGCAAAGTGATCAATTCTGAAAATATTGCAGTGAAGCATTTTGATATTTGAAGGAAAAAAAAAATTCTACTGAACCTATTAATGAATCTAATATGAATTAAATATAAAATGCCCACTCCCGTGCTGTAGTTGTACAGGCTCTGATGGGCTTGGACGTCTCCAATAACAACCATTTCCCACCTCACTTCTATGTCTCTACACTCAGACAAATGTAATTAATTGGGAAAAAGAGTATAACGAGATTCTTCAAAACTTGTCTGTTGAAAGAAAAAGAGTGATGAAGAAAGAAATTGGCTTTCCAAATAGTGAGAAATTATACCACTGGATGGCAAAAAAAAGGAAAAGATTGAAGTAAAAATTTCATCCCTAAATGAATATGATCTAGGAATATAAATTATACTGCAATTACAGCACTCCTAAAAAATGTGATAGACAATTTAACTACATTGTTATTGAAGTACAAAAGCTATTGAAAAAGGGATTAATGAATCTACTCTTAGAGAAACCTAATTAAAATAAAAGAGCTGTAATAGTCTAATAGAATTGATGGGAAAATCTGAAGCACTCATTTTCATTTTTGATGAATGAAAGTTAATTTTCATCCCTCTGCATTAGTTCTATTCTTCAATGAATCCTAACACTGGAGACAGGAAAGAGTTATTTGTAAAGATTATTTAATAGCTTTTCTACATTTGATTTTAGTATGGAATAAATTACACAAAATAACAGAGTTTACATTTACACTGGTAGAAGTGTAAATTAACTCTCCTAGTTTGAACTGTGTTATGTTTAACATCAGACCAGGTTAGAAATCTTTCATCAAGATGGATCTAATTTGGATTTTTACCAATATAACAAAGCACATCTTGTTTTATCCAAGTCTGTTTACTCACTCTTCCACTGCATTTTAATCCTGATTTATAACAATGCCATCCATTCTGTTCCTCAGCATCTCTAAGATTATCTGAAAAATGTGTTATGTTTTGTAACATGGTACACCAGCCAGCAACTGATTAAAGAACTAATTCATTCCAAAGATGATTTATAATAAATCAGATTGGAAAGCAGGCTATTTCCAGAGGTGACAAGCTAATGCATTACCATTGTGTAATCTTAGTTCATGAAATAATGTAATTTAGTTTTTAAAAAGGTAATTACCTGTATCTCCAAATTCATACTAATTATCAGTCTAAAAGGTTCTTTCAGGCATCGCTCCTCCTATGTTCTTTCATACTAAAATATTTTACAAAATTGTAAAGGTGCAGATCATAGCACTAGAAAGGTTGAACCAATTAGAAACCAGACACAAGTTTAATGGGAGATTAGGTCCCCTGTTTAAAATTGTTTTTCTATTATTTTAGTAGACAAATATACTAACAACAATACATTTATATTCCACATTGATGCTGTGAAATGTTATAGGGCTAAGAGGTTGTACATAGGGAATTGCATATCAAGTTACAAGTGAATGAAAACTTAATCCCGAAGAGATAAACTAGGTCAGATGATGATGGCTTTATAAGTTAAGGGACTGTTCTTTCCCATAAAACAAAGAAAAATAATCAGGATGTACAGCACAAAGATGTATTCATCTTGATCTAAGATATGGTGTTAAGAGAGGGATAGAAAACAAGCTGAAAATGTTAATGAGTCTCCCGTCTGATACATAGCCAAAGAGACACTCAGTTACTCACTAACTTCTTTCTTTTTGCATTTCCAAAAGACAGCATAAGCCAGACAGATAATTCAGGGAATATTTTGGATCACAGACAACAGTTAAAATCCAATCCTCAGCATTCTGATGGCAATTTTACCTTCAGCATCTTCAGCATCTGTGCCAAGTACTTGCCATATTTACCACTTTATGTACTGTGTTTGCACAATGAAATGAAAAAACACTGAATTTAGTGGCTTCATTGTCCTCTCAGGTTAAAAGCATCTCAGGCAGTAAAACTATATAATAATTCAATATATTTTATGTGTAACTGGGGAAAGGGAATAGGAGGACATTTTCTACTTGAAAGCTGAAGCAGGAAGGCATGCTGGCAAAAGCTAAAATAGTGATTTAGAATGATAACCCAATATGATTTGACGTTAAATGTTAGCCATACTGAAGTTATTGTAGAGTTTTACTTATGCAGCATCAGTAATTACAGTTTTGTGCTCATCTGCATTGCCCATTGTAGCTTGGTCTCTCCACAGCCTTCTCCGAGCCTGCCGTTGGGTAAGTTCTCTTTTAACTACATTGGATCATTTAGAAAATTATGGACATAGGGTTGCATGTGAAGTAGTGTTTTCTGCTCCTATTCAAAGTTTGTCAGTAGTCCACTGTACCTTTATCTAAAAGGTTAATAATTTGTAACAGCTGATGGTATCACGGATTTTTTTTTTTTTATATCAACATTATCAAAGGAAGGCCCATCATTAGTCTCTGATCCATCCGATTTAAAATACATGCATATTTTAAATTTAAGTTACATACAACTGAATCGCACCTCTTCAGTATGAGCTGAGAAGACAGAGGGTATCTTTAGGAATCTGAAGATTAGGATAGAGTGCTAAGGTTAACTGAGTTTTAACCATGTGAAACCTTGATTAATTCTTTGCCATAAACACATTATGTTCAAGCGTAAGCTAGAGATGATGATTTTTACTAAACAGAACTGAGCTTTCACTAAAGAGCAATGATTGAACACATAGTTGGGATTTGAAACAGTTCAGAAACTTGTCAGGCATTATGTGAAAAGAATAAAAATTCCAAAGATGGTCCTGTTTTCTGCAAGTTTCCTTAATATGATGTTGTTAAGAGTATTTATTGTAATGCTAAAAATAAATAAAACTCAAATTCTTTGACTTCATGCATGAATTTTCAAACCTATGCATCTTTGTGACAACAGTGTTTAAATTCATCTCAGTCTTAATAATAATGTGATAAATGATACCATGACGAAACATTTTCAAAACTAACGAAGGAAATTTTTCATTTGCTTTGATCAACCCGAACCATTCTATGATTCTGTGACTGCTCTATCATCTTACCATAGTGAAAGCAAGACAAGCACAATTATCCGGACATTTCTCCCCAGCTATAATAGCTGAAGTACATCAATATTACTTTAAACTGATAGAAATACTAAAAACAAAACAAAAATACCCTATTGTGTAACATTATGTCCATGGGTAGAAAAATAATTGGACTAATATGAGTAATAGCCCCTACAACACCTTCCACAGTATTCAAGGGAGTTTGGGTACATATGTATGGAAATATATATGTATGCACATCTAGATGAAATAAGGTTTGAATTAAACATAGAATGTGAAACTGAAAAGGTGAATATTAAAGTGCAATTTTTTGACAGGAGTACACATCATCTTGTTTGAGGCACAAGGACATCAAGACAGTGCATCCTGGAGAAACCGTTCTTGTCATATTTACATGGCTGCAGGCCTGCTAAATGTCAAATGCCAAGTCTAACGCAGAGGAAACTTCATTAAACTCTTGTCATGAAGATGAACCCTAAGGCTCAGATTCATAACCTGATAACTCAGATTGCATAGTTGTTGAATGCAATATCACTTTTCTAGTACTTTCTCATGGATTCTCTAGTACTCTTCTCCGTGACTTGATATTAGTTTCAAACTAGAAAGTTGCTACTGATGTGGTCTGCAGTTATGTAGGAAACCTTTCCAAATCCACCAAGTTCCCTATATTACAGGGAATGCAAGGCACTTCAAGAGCAACCTATTTTTTTTACATTTTCAGTGTTCTCTTGGGAATGAAACACAGGCAGATAATTCTGAAATCTCTCTTCACACCTGACAAAAGACAGTTAAATAAGAAAAATAAGAAAAACCGAAAAACATTAGCTTCACTGTATAAGTTAGGACTATAGTTAGAAGGAGAACTGATATAAAAAAAAAGAAAAAGGCAAAAACTCGCCTTATTAGCTGGTTTGATTTCCATATGTGATCTGCATTTTATTCAGGTGACAGAGGTGACAAGATGAATTTGTCGCTTTTCAGTGCAGAGACCCATTCCTCCTGACTTTGTCTCTCTAACAAGGAACTAGTTACGTGGGGCAAAGGACTTCCATATGAATGTCTCTACTCACTAGAAATTTCATCTAAAATAAATAAAAGTGAACCTCTAGGAATTTCCTGTAATCCAGAGTCTCAGTGATTAATGAAACCAGAATATTGAAAGCCTCCTGTTCATGAAAAGCTGCCTGAAACCACATTTCCTTTTAGCACAGAAGAATGGTTCTTAGATATTCCCTCATATTGGTTGTTATCAACTACCTTGTCAGTAGAGAATTCATGTGATATAAATGCATCCTTTTCCAATAAACAGGTTGGTGGGGTTGAATCCAACCCCCCTCCGAGCTTCTATCAATGTACATGTATAAAACTTTCTAAGCTTACTCATTACACAAATATTTTAGTGAAGAGAAAGACGTTAATATTCATTTTAGCTATTTAAAATAGACACAGTGAGTACAATAAGAAAGGCTTTGCTACTTCTCATTGCCATCTATCAAGGTATCAAAAACCTTTGTGAGCCAATAAACCCCTTAAAAAGCACTTTTGAGTCCCTAGTGATTACTAAGTCAATAGGCAATACTTTTGCATAACACATATGTATTAGGGGAACAATAAACTCTTGAGAAAAGGCTTCAAATGTTTGGTGCAAGTACAAGGGCTGTTGCAAAGAATGGTGTCATGCCTGCCAAGTGATTAAAAACCCAAACTGTTGTCTTCCCATGTCCCTTCTACAGGAAACCTCTGTGATATACATTACCAGTTGCTACTACCCAGTGTCTTACCTGCCACTTAAGAGAGTAACCTGAACAAAAGGTTAAGCATCCAACTGAGGTTAAGAGTCATAGTATCTTTTTTATTTTATTTTTTACTTTATGTTCTCTTTCATGTCTGTTATTTGAAAATGCTTCTGCATTTTCTGAAGGATTTTCAGTGATTTCTTTCAAGTTAAACAGAAGGAGTTGAAGCTGACTGTGGTCAGCTGCCTACTCTGCAGCAGGATTGGGATTCCAGAGACAAATATTTTTATCATCATTGTTCACATATACAGTAATTTAAAGCTTTGCTTATAACCAAAGCAGATGCTAAACAGCAATAAAGTCAATGTTATACAATTAATCCTGATTATCACCCTGACACACATAATGATTTGTGATTCTGAAGATTGCACACACTGTGGAAAATAAATGCAACAGGAGGAATCCCACTTACAAGTATTTTCTGTTACTGTGATCTTAGTAGCCTCTTACTTCTCTTTGATGAACTGTGGAGACATTCTGAAAAGCTTCTGTCAATCAAGTCATAAGTAACCCTTAAGCATACTTTCGAGGCACTCTTAAGCTATCTTAGAAATACTGCATGTACACTACCTGCTGTTTTAATCCACAATAGAATACTTCAGAATTATAAATATTACTATTAAAAAGTATCATTCTTTGTTTCTTGGTAACGTTTGGGCCTTGGGATGTTATAACATATTGTAAGTGGTAAGCCTGAAACATCTTTTTCAGAGCACAGTTGTAGAAATTCCAGTTACCTGTGTATGACCAAATTTCATTTTAAAATGTGGGGGATTTTTTGCCCACACAGTATTAGTAAAAATCTTCTATGTCTTTACTTAATGTTATTCTTACAATAAGGGCGTCTGATTCTGAGTGCGTCAAGCTTACATGAACACTGTTAAAGCTCGAGTCATGCAGATATTTTATAGCTGCAATAATGGAATGTAAACAATTGTCTAAATACAGTCATAGAATGGTTAGTGTTGGAAGGGACCTTAAAGATCATTTTGTTCCAACACCCCTGACATGGACAGAGACATCTCCCACTAGACCAGGTTGCTCAAAGCCCCATCCAGCCCAGTCTTCAACACTTCCATGGATGGGGCATGCACAACTTCCCTGGGCAATCTGTTCCAGCGCCTCACTGCCCTCACACTAAAGAATTTCATCCTGATATCCAATCTAAATCTACCCTCTTTCAGTTTATAACCATTACCCCTTGTCCTATCACTACAATCCCTGATAAAGAGTCCCTCCCCATCTCTCCTGTAGGCCCACTTCAGGTACTGGAAAGCTGTTTAAGGTCTCCCCAAAGCCTTCTCTTCTCCAGGCTGAACAATCCTAACTCTCTCAGCCTGTCTTCATGGGAGAGGTGCTCCAGCCTCCATTTTCATGGCCCTCCACTGGAGCTGTTCCAACAATCCTCTTCATTCTAGTCCTGCTACTGAAAGAAAAAAAGAAAAAAGAGGCACAGGACAGTAGGGTAAAAGATTAATAATTTGCATTCTCTTGAGGACTGCAGTCTTTGTTTTATTTGCTCATATGATGGTCATCACTGTTAACAGCAACTGAACAGACAATGTGTAGCGTATCTGTTCATTCTGGAACCAAAAGACACATTTAAAGGGCATCTCTGACCTAACTGAAAGACAGAACATATGGAACACCAAAGACTTGAATTGCAAAAGCAGGCAAGATTGGTATTTATCCAACCAGGAAAAGCCTAGAGTTAAGTACTAGTAAAGAGTATAGGATATTTGAGGCTGAAGAATGGTGTCAGAACAAAATAAATAAGGAAGTTGTAAGATATTAGTAGAATAGTAGAGATATCATAGATTAATTAGCAGTCATGGATTATTTGCCTTCCAGGATATTGTCATTTATTATACTAACTACAGAAAAGGGAACATTATTATTAAAGGCAGGTGAAAGTAAGCCTTATTCCTGCTTTTTTTCTGGTTTTGTTGCTTTTTAATTCCCAGGCCTCGTTCTCTTCTTTTAAATTCTTTCTACCCAGACAGCCTCCTAATTGCATCATGGAAGAGACTTGTCCTCCTTTTATTGACAGAAATCTTGAAACTCTCAGTCTGAGTCATAGCATATTTTGCATTGTACAACCTGTGAGCAGCAAAATCTCATATTAGATAAAAGCAGCCTGCCTAGATAAAAGAGCATTGTGTCTGAGGCACTATGCAGCTTCACAGGGATGTAAACTGCCTTTCCCAGCAAAAGTATCAGGTAAGGAAAATACCTAGTATAAGGCAGATTCTCCTAGAAGCCATATATAAAACAACCAGACTGAGAAAGCAGGAAAATATCCTGATGCAATCAACATATTTTACTAGCTTCAATTCAAATTGCTTTTGGCATTTTTGTACTAACAGTAAAACTTACAAATAAAATTCTTTGAAAATCTAAACAAAATTCTTCAAGATTGTTTTGACAATAAAGAATTTAGCATCAGACAACTGTGACTAACAGCAACCACCCTTGCTGTTCTCAGAAAGAATAAAAAAGTCATAAAAATTTCTATTTTGTTTAGACCTCCGTCCTCCAAAATCTAGCTTCTACAAACTCTGAAAACTGTAGATTGCCAGACTACACTGAGTCTAGGGCTGCCATACGCAGTTTTTTTGTAAACCTTCAAGTCAGCTTCCTGACTGCCCTTGAGTTATTTTACACATACCACTTCACCTACACTGCTATTTAGGTGTCTCCTTGTTTGCCAAACTCAGTCAAGATTTTATTCTTCTAGTATTTCCTAAAGGTGATACAGTATCACCTCGAGGTAACAGCAGAGCCGAAATGGAATTTTTTTAATTCTTAAAATTCACTGCATCACAACTAAAGATTCCTTGGCCACATTTTAAATAATAACTTAGGCATTTTTACAGACTCCTTACGCACACTGCAATGTGTACATATTTGATTCTTCAGCACCTGGAATGTGTTTTTAAAAAAACAAATGGCCTCATAGCAACATATTCACTGAACCCATTCCTGTATAGTAATAGAGAATCACAGTGACTGTTGTTGGAAACTACAACATTAAGTGAGGTACCACTGAGACTACTAGGAATCTGCATAGAACGTTAACAGATTTTACCTCTTAAATGTTAGGAAAGCCAACAGCATCCTGGGTTGCATCAAAAGAAGCACAGACAGTAGGTTGAGGAAGGTGATTTTTGCCCTCTACACCATTCTCAAGAGACTCCAGCTGGTGTATTGCACCCAGCTCTGGAGCCCCCAGCATAAGAAGGACAAAGAACTGTTGGAGCGAGTTTAGAGCGGGGCCATCAAGATGATCAGAGGACTGGAGCACCTCTCCTATGAAGACAGGCAGAGAGTTCAGCCTGGAGAAGAGAACGCTATAAGGGGAGACCAGAGCTGCCTTCCAGTACTTAAAGGGGACCTACAGGAAAGACAGGGAGGAAGTATTTATGAGGGAGTGAAGTAATAGGATGAGGGATGGGTAATGGTTTTAAACTGAAAGAGGGCAGATTTAGGTTAGATATTATGAAGACACTCCCTACTCTCAGAGTGGTAAGACACTGTCACAGGTTGCCCAGAGAAGCTGTGAATGCCCCATCCCTGGAAGTGCTCAAGAGCAGGCCGGACAGGGCTTTGAGTAACCTGGAAGGTGGAAGTAGGTGATCTTTATGGTTGTTTCCAACCCAAACTATTCTATGATTCTATGGTTATTTATAGCTAACACAGGTCAGAAATTTCTTGCCTTCTCAGTATACATGCCGTTTGTTGAGATTCTGAAAAAAAATATATTTTCTTCATTGTCTGAGTTATTTCATTATGTCAACACAGCATTTGTCAAATTGGCAAATGCCAATGGCATTTGTCAAATGAAGAAAAATGTGTAAGCCCCCAATTAATAACCATTAACATAATATTGAAATAATATCTTAAAAGACTTCTGTGTTATATACTAGGAATCTATACTGAGAAATAAACCAGAGATTCAAACTCTCAGCTCTTCAAGTGTTATGCTACTGATAATAAACTCATCTGACATTAACAATCACAAATTAAGGTGATACAAACCAACAATAATACTAATGTTGAAGACTTTCAAACTGATAAATGTACTCACTGATTTGAAAGGTCAGAGTTTACATCTGAGCAAAACCATTAGAGTTACAGAAAAGCTGACAAAAAAGAGGAGAAATAGGCTTGATAGTTACCAAGAGACTAAATTGCTTTTTGGAGTCCAGCTTCACCTGACAAGGAAGAATTATCCTTGTTTATTTCTTTTATAGAATGCAATCCCTACAAATCTTTTTGACTATTCTCTCTTCTATTGAGCCTCAACCTTTGATAATTCATTATACTGATACATGTTATAGAGTTCATCAGCAACAGCATTCAAGTCAAATTATAACTAGTAATTAATAAAGTAAATACTACATAGAAATATGTGTGGACTTAATTTTGAGTAAGATCCACCTTATCTGTAAGTTTAGTATGGGGAGTGAGGAATTGTGGAGACGCGCTGCTGAGCGAGAGCTCGGCAGGTGTTCTTGCAGTGGTGGGAAGGAACCCTTGAGAACAGTAAACTATGTCCTTGTATGGTAATATGAAATAGATAGCAAGCTAACAAATACATAGCAATATACCAAAACAAGTAACAATGACTAATTAGCTTAGGTGGGATAAACATTTAAATGCAGCCAATTGTATCGTTCACAACGGTGTGGACATTCGCCCACAACCAATCTGTGTAGAGAGCACGGCGTGTGATCAAAGAACAGAAACTCTATATGCTGTAAAAGTAAAACAATAAACATCTTTGTCCTTGTCTCACAACTTGGCGGAGTCTGTGCCCTTGTTGTTGCAGTCTAGGATCTGAGAATTCCTGCACATTAGCCACCTTGAAAAAGTTTGTTGGAACATTTAATCCCAAAAGAACAGCTCAGTACTATAGGAACAGCTCAAACAATGAAGGAAATCAGAGAATACTAATATTATTTCTCTTGCATAAATGCATATGTACATTTGCATTTATAAAAAATTTGAATGTATATATCTATTCAAAGTGGATATAGATTGAGACTACCTAAATACAATTAGAAACATTATATGAAATGGCAACTTATTTTGAAATAGTTACCATACTAGGTTTCAAAGTTAAGATTATTCTGAATCAAAATCCAATTACTTTTTGAGGAACAGACATGTGGGAGTAAAGTAAAAAAATCAACTCTAATTCTGCCCTGAGTATATCTCGTAATAATTCAGTTACAGTTCTGGAACTTGCTAGTTGTCTTAGATAAGACATCAATAGTGCTTAAAATGAATTTGCTTTTTTTTTTTCTTTTTCGTAACACATTTGCACAGTTTGGAGTTTAAATAGTTTTTAGGATGTTTTTGGACAGGTACCATCAAGTCACCAAAGCTGTGCCATGGCAGACATGGCAGAAATCCTACTAGTAATAGACACAGGAGGAGCCACATCACAAAACTCACTTTTCTGAAGTGCTGAAGCTTGGAATATTTTTTGAATACTACGCTGCATAGCTTTGAGACTGGCCACTCTTGCTGACAGAAATACTATAGAGATAGGGGGCTTGGTATGACAGAGGGAAATATGGAAGTGTTCAGAAACTTAAGTTCACTTTTTTTAATTAAAAAAAAGAAGAAATGGGACATCAGGTACTATCAAACTCATGAGATGATAAGTTCTTCTGTGTAAGTTCCTTTCACATGCTGATCATTACCGAATGACGCATTTATGAATGCAATTTCATTATTATTTAAAGAATATCCTTACCAGTGAGATTGTGTTTTTCCCTCTGAAGGTGTGCTCAAAACATTCGTGTCTTTGTGCTTCACAGGATTGGAAGACCTTTGCTGACTGGGTTCTTGGGTGCCATAGCTGTTGGCACCGCGTCACCCCTGCTATCACCAAGGGTCTGGGATCTTCCCAGTGCTTGCAGGGCAGGCCCTGGTAGCCAGCCCTGTCCCACTGCCACAGCTAGAAGCAGGGCAGCTGGGATGAGGGTAGGAGATCGTTGGGACAAAAATGAGGTACTGGGCTGTGGTTGAATGAGGGAGGCTCCTGGGGGGATGAAATTGAGACCTGGGCTGTGGATGGGTTGAGGAAGTCCCAGGGGGTTGGGCAGGGAGACAGAGGTCCATCACAGACTTCAGGGCCCTAGCAGTTTATCAGTGTGTGGAGGTACAAGTACCATACTGCTGAACTTTTTAGGTACTATTCACTCAGTTGAAACCTACCTCTTTAACATTTTAAGTTTTCTAAAACACTTCCAGGTGTGTACATATGACCCTAAGTTCAGTTGCCAGCACTTAACGCTATTGTAATCCCATTTCTTTTTCTAGAAATATGTCCTTCTTTCCCAGTGATGACAGGAACTCATCAGCTACTTGGAGACACTTCTCTATGCTAAAATAAGTGAAGGGAAAATACACAAAGTTTGTGGCTCATAACTAGTGGATGTAAAGCTGCCCAGCAGTAAAGGACGTGGGAGTATTGTTTGACAGCCATCTGAATATAAGCCAGGTTGTGCGCAGGTTACCAAGAAGGTCAACAGCATTCAGGCTTCTACGAGAAATAGTGCAGCCAGCAGGACTAGGCACTTGGCACTGATGAGGCCACACCTCAAATACTGTTTCAGAATTTGGGCCCCCCACTACAAGAAAGACATTGAGATTCTGGAGTGAGTCCAAGAAGGGCAATGAAGCTGGTGAAGGGTCTAGACCACAAGTCTTATGAGGAGCAGCTGAAGGAACTAGGTTTGTTTAGTCTGGAGAAAAAGAGGCTGAGGGGAAACTGTATCACTCTGTACAACTACCTCTGTTAAGGAGGTTGTAGCCTGGGGTGGATCAGTCTTTTTTCCCAAGTAGCAAGTGATAGGACAAGAGGAGACAGCCTCAAGTTGCACCTGGGGACGTTTAGATTGGGTACTCACAAATATTTCTTCACTGAAAGGGTTGTCAAGCATTGGAACAGGCTGTCCAGGGAAGTGGTTGAGTCACCATCCCTGGACGTATTTAAAATACATGTAGATGTGGTACTCAGGTACATCACAAGTGGTGGACTTGGCAGTGTTAGGTAGATGGTTGGACTCAATGATCCTAAGGTTCTTTTCCAACCTAAATGATTCTATGATTCTACTGTCATTATTAGAAGAGTGTGGTTGTTGGCTTCTAGGAAAAAAGATAATCATATTCTCAAGTGACACAAGTCAATATATGTCAGCTAAGTATGAAGTGTTAAAACAGAGAATTAATGGAAAAACTTTACTTTGCTTCTTAGTTGGCTGATACAGTGCACAATTTGCCATGGTTGGATAAGACAATAATGGCAGAATCAGATCCTTGATTGTAGACCTTATCTGCAAACAGAAATAAATGTATGCCAATCCTTGTCAAGTGCTCTGTCTAGAGGAAGAGGAGCAGAATCCTGTGATAGTCTTTCTACAGAAGCACAGATATGTTAGTACCACATAGGCAGTTTGTCATAAAACAAAAGAATGAAGACTTCTCAGTTGAATACTGATAGTTTTCAGAAACCATTACTTATGAAAGAAATTCTGAACCACTTAGAAAAGATAATATAAAACAGTTCATTTTGAGCAAGCTCTGACCCTACTTCTGCTTTAAATAGTATGTAATCATGAGGCTATATTAAGCAGAAAAATTCTTGAGGCATTTTAAAAATGCTCCTTTTACCTAGACTGATAGAGCTTATCAAGCTTTTTTTGTAATTGGTAACCACTGAAAGGAAAAAAAAAGAAGAATGCTGATGAAGCAGCTACAAATGATTTAGAAAATCAAAATGAAAGTCTGCTACCTTACTGGCTTCACATTGATTTTTTCGCTTCCACACTCCTCCCTCCCTGACACACACACAATTTTACAAAAGTGGAGAACAACTCAAACTAGAATGTTTAAAAGCAGTTTCAGCAACAAACATTGCCTCTGTCTAGCATGGAGTTGTTTTGTATATTTTCTTCTTCACTGTAAATAAAAAATTTTTAGATCTCTTTTTAAATTATGCTGACATAGATATAGGTCTTCAACTGGAATGAATTGGCTCAACTCTTAAGCATTTTGCTCAGTCCAGTCTTCCAGGATAGCTAACTCCAGAATTTATTAATACTATGATAAGGTAAATAAACTAGTTTTTAATGTAGCTCTCTCTTACACTTCTTCAGCTACCCTACCGCATATTTCTTCTTTCATGCGAAAATTTATTCTGTTGTGCGGTGAACCAGCTATACTTTCACCAACTGTTCCCTCACTAAGCTCTGCCCCTCTGGTAGAAAACATAATGGATATTTCCCTTCCCCTATCTAACAGGAGATAAAAGCAGCAAAGAAGAGCTCTACAGGCCACTCCAACCAATAAGCACAAAATGGAGTAATGTGCAACCTTGAACTATTTAAGCTGAAAGTGACCTGCAATCAGAAAGAGATATCCCTAAAGAATCAAGTGCAGAAAAGCAGTAACCGTTATTAGAGAGGTTTTGGATCTGCAGGGAAAACAATGAGAAAATAACTGAAGATGGCCAAAAAAGGCTGTACATATGGGTACATGTTATATGGGTCCCAGTGCACGAACAGATATCAATATACCAAGAACTGGATAATGAAGAACTTTCAAGTAGATGGTCCCCGTGAGAAGCTACTACTACTTATTATTTGAAGTAAAATATTGAAACCACCATTTTTTAAAGTGTTTATTACTGCTCCTTTTTTGCCACTTTAAAAATGTTTCTTCATTTTAAATGTTTCTACATTTGAATCTAGTGTTAAAGTCTTCAAACACTAAAGCATATCCAGCATATTCTTGCAAACCATGGTAAATTAAGTGAGTTGCTTGTATACCAGTTCTCCAGACTACATTTTATTGGAAAACAGGTAGAGGTTTATTTAGTGATGATGGGATGGGTCTCTTCATATGGCTGCAACTTCTCTTCCTATGCACAGAGGACAGGAAAATGCAACTTACTAACCAAACATTGTTAGTTCTTTCTGAGTTCTATGCTCTCTAGAAAGAGTTTGAAGCACTGTACTATGGTGAAGAGCAGGTGCCTCGCTCACTGTTTTGTAGGGGAGCATATGCATCAGATGCTGGTGTCCTGATTTGGGGCAGGGGGGAATAGGCAGCCACACAGGTATTCCACCCCATGTGAGCCACACCCAGGGGGTAGCCGAGCTGGGGGCAGAAACTCACAGTTTGGAGTGGGCTGGGGCGTCCCAGGAGTGTCAGGAACTGGTGGTATCATAACTGTGTTTGCATATTCCTCTGTTCGTGTTACTGTTAACGTTTTTTTTGCTCCCTGTGCTGTTCTGTTAAATTGCCTTTGTCCCAACCCACGAGTTTTGCCTTTTTCTTCCAATTCTCCACTCATGGCTGGGGGGGATGCAGTACTGAGAGAGCAGCTGCCATGTTGTGCCAGTTCTTTGTTGCCGTCTGAGGCTAAACCATGACAGATGGGCTGCATGGATTGCATAGATATTTGTAGTGCACCTAACCCTTGGGACACATGGCCATTTACAGATAAGAAATTGTGTGTGCATGGTCCCTAAACAACCTGATCAAAATTGGCCCATCTCTGAGCAGTTAGTATGACCAGAGGATCTTCAGAGGTCTCTTTCAACCAAAACTATATCAGTCTCTCATATAGGCATATGCCCATATTTATTGTGGTAAATGCAAAAACTTGTCTTGCAGAGTTTACGAGGCAATAGATATGGTAATGATGGTCACACTGTAAGTAGGGAGATTGCAGAGATTGCAGTTATGACAGAAGTAGAGATGATGATAGCACATTGAATGATCAAGGATGCAATTTACACAAATCTTTCCAACTCCCAAATCACATTTGGAAGAGATAATGAGATTAGAAACACAGAGCCTCTAGAATATGGAAATGCTCCATACAGAACTGAAGCCTGTCTGAGGTGAGACGTGAGACACTGTGCAGTAGAGGATAGTAATTCTGTGAATCTCAGGCTCAGTAAAGCTCTAATCCTGTAACTGGTAATATGGAGAAATCCTACTTTATTGACTGCAAAAAACACAGATTGCAGGAGTATTAATAAAGGCCATCCATGTACTGGGTTTCCTTTGTCCCTTGATCTAAAAGCTGTAGCGTATGAAGGCTTGGACGCCGGTTGGAGTGCAATCAGAATCATTTATTACAACAAACACTCAGTTTATATAGCAATAAGTATCTTTTTTCCCATCCGACACCCCCTTGCCACCCCCAACTGCCAGACGGGTGGAATTCCCCCCAATCAGTAGGGTCGTTAGGCGCCGTTTATGGGTGGTTAGGACTTGCTCACAGGCCATCCCCTGCCAGTGTTCCTGCTTCCTCTATTCCTTCTTCTGGTCTTTGCTTCTTCCATAGTCCTGTTAACCCACAAAAAGCTGCAGGGGAACTCATCATGCATAAAAGACTTGCACTCCATTGCGCTTCAGTTTGCAGCATCTATAAAGCATGCCCTACAGCCCCAAACAGGCTGACTGTTACGCTGCAGGTATTGCAAACTGCTAGACTGGGCCTTAAGTGCTGAGTCTTTAATGTAGTCACTCACATTCTTAAAATAGCTTTCTTACAGCATATAGTACTCCCCAAATTGGAAAAGCCAGAAATTCTTATGTAATAATTCTATTAGATTTTTCTGCGAATGCAGTATTTTTGCTTAACTGAAGGGACCAGGAGAAGAGATGGAGATTAAATAAATGAATCTTGATCTGAAATCTTACTGTGAATCCTATATAGGGCTAAGAATTGGAGTTTTGTGTATGTCCAGTAGACTTCTGGTGCTGTAGTTTAAAAGTGAATCTCAGCAGGACTGCACTCATTGGTATACAAACAATGCAGTTGGATCTATTTCAGAGAACACTTTGCACAAGTAGTAAAGTACATTTTAAAGTAATATTCAAGCATTATAAGACAATCCTTCAGCTATCACTGGTTAACTATTCAATTTTCATTTATAGTTTTTGAGTGGGAAATTTGGAAAATGTTCTTTATTTACTTTATTCTCCTAAGAGGATTTAAAGTAAATCTGAAATTACAAAAATGCTGTCAGCAGTGAATTACACACCAGAGAAGAATTCAGTGATCTGCTTAAGACCTAGTTTAAAATCCTTTTATTGTGGTTTTTTCAATCCCACTCTGACCAACAAAGATTTGAAATAGAACCATGAAACTAGCATATGGATAAATGTAGGAATTCTAAGCTTACATCAAGGTAGTAGAAATTCCTTTGATCTACCCTCAGAAATCTGGGTTAGAAACAAAATTTATTCTTTATTCCAAACCTCAGTTATACTAAAGAAAAGTCAAAGTGTTTGCATACCTTTTGCTCCTTTGTTCATCTATCCATTTGCTCACTTTCCCAATTTTTGTTGTTCTTGCCTTTTCTTCAGAAGAATGCAGCTATACTGGTTTCTCACCAATACTTTCCATTAATGAAGATACAATGCTTAGGTCAGTTCAGCATTTTCTTATAAACCTTAGTTTGATTTTCATGACAGAGTGTAGATTGTCTCTAAGCAAAATGCCAGGAATACCTTCATCCACTGCGAAATGGAGGTCAGAGCTGTCTCTTTTCATTGAAGCCAAGAAAGTCGTAGCAGCTCAAAGATGAAGCCCTGTTCTTGAAAAGAGCTGAGAGACACACGGCTATAATTCTTTATCTGGACAATGTTAACAGGTCTAAGGATTAGCTACAGAGCTAAAGAATCAGGACCTCTGATTTGGGGAAAAAACATTTTCAATTACCTCATTAGAGTTTTTTCCTGGTTTGAAGTAAAACCAAACCAATTTTGTGTTCTGTAATTTTACATTTTAGCTGGGCCTCCTCTAACTCTCTGAAATTAATGGCATATTGTGGAGAAAACTGCTCATTCTCAGAGTGATAAGGCCAATTTTGTGCTACATGCCAAGGAATGGTATGCAGAGATGCCCTTGCTTATACTTACTGCTATAACAACCAAGGTCAGCCAATTTTCATTATTTGCCCCTTAGAGGGTCGGAAACCAAAAAAACATAGAGGTGTCACATCTGTGGGGAGGAGTGGACAGGACAGGTGACCCAAACCTGACCAACTGGATATTCCATCCCATCTGCCCCGTGCTCAGTATAAAAGCTGAGGGATCAAAGGATGAACGTTCTTCCTGTGATTACTCACATCCGAAGAGGACCCTGTCTGTTCATCTGCCTTTGATCCCGATCCATGTGTTCCTGACGCCAGAGCTAGAATACAGTTCCCGTCCGTTGCTGAGTCCAGTCTGGGACTTGCCCAATCCCTGCTGGTGACGTGACTGTCATCCTGGGAGCTTGATACGGTTTCGTATATGTTGTATCTATTTCATGATTTTCTTCTTTAATTTATTTTAATATTAATTCTTTATCATAGTAGTTTAGTTCATTCTAAACTTCTGAATCTCCTTATCCCTTCCTCTCCTCTTATTATTTTTTGGAGGCGGGGCGGGGGCATCTGTCGGTCTGGTTGCGGTGACTTCGTCTGAAACCACAACAAGTTTTAAAAGTTTTCATTTGTTTTTCACCCATAACTGTATGAGACAATAATCTGAAAAAAAAATACAGCAATAAAAAAAAGGATTGGCTTTAAAAAAAAAGGATGTAGTGCTTAATCAAAATTACATGTAACTTTGTTCAAATATTTTTAATTGTTATTTCTGAAAATCCAAGTGTAGACAGATTAGTCTACACTTTGAGAAGTGTTAGGTCATCAAAGGGAAAAGAAAAATACTATTCCTGAAAAATACAGGATGACAGGATGTCATAGCTTTGTTAATAGAGCAAGCGTATCAATGTTTGCTTCAATCTGAACTGATTCTCTTTCAGGACTGATGACATCATTTTGTGTATGGTCTTGAAATTTCCTGAATTTGAAACAAAAAAGCATCTTAGGAAGTCTTGGGGCCAAAGTTCTCAGTAAGGATACTAGGTTAGGAAATAGAGGAACAGCTATATGCTATTAAATACAAGTTATTATTTAGAAACAAGACTCTGGAGAATACTGACTTATGAGTGACTGAGAGTCTACAAAAAGATGAAACAGTAAGGAAATAAGGTAGTTGTCTGCTGGGAAACAGTAAAAGAGTTTCTTAGCAAAAGAAAATTGCTGGCAGACAGCTGTGTCTTAAGTTATTCTTACTGTAAGCTCCAGGAAAGAGAACTTGGCCTTTATTCTGTCTGACCTTAAGGAAAGTAAAAGTGCAAAGATATAGTTTGTGTTAATTTTAAGACAAGAAGGTTTGGAGAATCCTTCTTCGTGACTTTGAAAGGAAAAAATTCTTAAAGAAGGAATTGTTTGACACCAGAGAAGAGAAAAGAGCTATGGGAGTAGGTTTATTTTAAGTTCTGAATAAACTGTTAAATTTCCCTCTGAGGCTGCAAAATAAAATTTTGTTTTAATGTTGTTTTCTCCATTTGCTTTAGTTCTCTTTGGTTGGAAGACCATCTGTTCTCAGTGTCTGTATCCTTTACACTATAGATTTGTATGCTAAGAACTTCTTGACACAGTGTCTGCTGTAATTTCATGTTTACTACTTGTACAAAACTGATATTCTACAAAGAAATTTTAGAAATAGCTGTTAATTCTACACATACATAATTAAAAATTACCTTTTTTGATGAGTAATCCATTTTTCTATTCCTTGATACACCTTTCACATGGTCTGTTGTATAAAAACTTAATAGAAGACTGTATTCACACAAAGCCTCCAAAAAACCCACATTACACAGAGAAAGGCATCAGCAGTATGCATTTATATGCATTTAGATGCATTTACTGTGTAAATTAAACATAATATTTCAAAGCACATATAAAAAACTTTATTTACTTAGGAAAAGAGAATGTTTCTAATAAGGTCGTATCAACCAGACGGTGTCGTAGTCTTCTGTGTCCACAGGCTCTTCAATTAAAAGAGTAGCTTCAAGAAAGGAAGTGGTATGGAGGTGATGAAAAATTTAAAGAAGGCCAAGCAAGGGCAAATCAGTTGTAGACACACCTCATTAAGCACTCAGAGCGAAGTGTTTATATCAGACTAATAACAGTACATTGTAAAAGAAGAATACGAGAAAACACAAATGATATTAAACATCTCTTAAGCATTCATGTCAGCATCCTATTCAGCTTATTCTCCACTTTAATATTCTCTGGAAATCAACCAGAAGAATCATTATCTGTCTTGTTTTTTAGGGATTGAGTGAACTTGGTTTGCTAATTTTGAATGCACTTAAACATCAGGGCTTGTGAAGCCCAGAATTGCATACAGTGCTCAAGACAAAACTGCACCAATGCTAAATACAACAGGATAATAATATCTTTTTTTTTCTTTTTTTTTTTTTAACCTTTTTCTTGGCTGCTTACACTGTGTTTGATTCACCCCAGAATGCATTTTGCCCTCTTGGCTGACAGGGAACACTGCTGATTCATATTGATTCTGCCATCAACCAGCTCCCCTAGACCCCTTCCTGCAGGTCAGCTCTCCAGCTGCTCCTCTCCTGATTTATATTTTTGCCCAGTGCTACTTCATCCCAGATGCAGAATCTGGCATTTGTTCTTGTTAAATTCCATGCCACGCAGTGCTTCAGATCCCTCTGTAAGGCCTCTTGTCCCTCAAAACAGTCAAAAACATCTGCCAATTTAACATTGTCAGCAAACTTATTAAGGATGCATTCAACTCTTGCCTCCAGATCATTGATAAAAATATTGTACCACATGGCCCTAGAACTGAGCCCTGAGGAACACCACTAGTGACTGGCTGCCAGCCAGATGTTGCCCCATTTACAACTACTTCTGGAGCCCTGCCCTTCAGCCAATTTTTCACACAGCATAGCATGTACTAGCTCATTTCACAGTTGAACAACTTGTCTGGAGGGATGATGTGAGGGACGGTGTCAAAAGCCTTACTAAAATCCAGTAAAGCTACCTCCACCACCTTCCCTTCACTCACTAGGTGAGTGACCTTATCATAGTAGGGATATCAGATCAATTAGGCAGGACTTTCCCTTTGTGAACCCCTGCTGACTGTACCTGATGATTGCATTGTCCTTCAAATGCCTTTCAGTAGCATCCAATATGATCTTCTCCGTAATTTTTCCAGGTACTGAGGTTAGACTAAGAGGTCTGTAGTTTCCTGTGTCTTGCCTCATTGCCCTTCTTGTAAATTGGAATAACAATGGCTAGCTTCCAGTCAATGGGACCTCCCTAGACTCCCAAGATATTTGGTAGATGATTGAGAAGGGTTCCCGCTGTAACATCCACTAGCTCCTTCAGTACTCTGGGATGAATTCCACCAGAAATCATGGATTTATGGTTTCTGGTGGAAACCAGATACAACTGGTCCCTTACAATTTCAGTGTCCACATATGGAGTCACTGATCCCACAGTTGTAGTCCTTTAACTCAGAGGACTGGGCAGCCCAAGGTCTATCCTTAGTTAGAATTGAAGACTGAGGCAAAAAAAAAGGATTGAATTCCTCTGCTGCTTCTGCATCCCTATTTGCCCAATGACCATCTTAGTCAAGTATCTCTCCGATGTTTTCCTTGGACCTCTTCTTGCTATTAACATACTTTAAAAATCCTTTCTTGTTGTTTGGCACAACACTGGCCCGTTTTAACTCTAGTTGAGCTTTTGCCTTTTCTCTACGCATATGTGAATGAGGGCTCTGTGATCTTCCTGTGAAGCCTGACCTTGCTTCCAGATCATACAATCTGTTTTCCCTCCAAGTTCCCTCTTCAGCCAAGCTGATCTTCTACCCTGCTTGCTTCACTGGAGACACCACGGCCTTGCCTGCTCTTGTGCTTTTAAATGATGGTTCTTGAAAACTGACCAGCACTCATCGACCCCTAAGCCCTCACTTTAAGCTACCTTAGTAGCTTAAAGTTTGCTCTCTTGAAATCCAGTGTAGCAACTCTGCTGACCTTTTTAGATTTACACCAAAAATTTTAAACACAACCATTTTGTGATCACTGTGTCCAAGACAGCCACATACACCACAAGGAAGTAGTAGCACCCCACAGACATCTCCCACAAGTCCTTCTCTATTCACAAATAAAAAGTCTAGGAGGGTACCTTTCCTAGTTGCTTCACTGAATGCTTGTGATAGGAAATTATCTTCAACATACTTTGGGAATTTCCCAGACTTTCTTGTCACAGCAGTATGGTCTGCCCAGTTGGTGTCTGAGAAGTTGACATCTCCCATAAGAACAAGGACTACCAATCCAGAGATTTCTTCTAATTACCTATAGATTAACTCATCAGTGCTAAAATCCTGGCTGGGTGATTGACAGTAAACACCCACAGTGATATCTCCTTTGTTTTGTACCCCTCTAATCTTCACCCAGAAGCTCTCAGCTGCATCATCACTAACTGTAAGGGCTGTACAGTCAAACCTCTCCCTTACATACAGTGCAACTCCTACACCTTGCCTGCCCTGCCTATCTGTCCTGAACAGACAACAGCCCTCCATCCCAGCCCTCTAGTCACGGGACTTATCTATCAAGTCTCACTAATACTAATGATATTATAGCTCTGGGAAATGACCAATGCTTCCAGTTAATCTTGTTAGTTTCTCATACTTCATGCGTTGGAGTATACACATTTCGGATGTGTTCATAAACTTTCAGAGTTCCCTGGAGCAGCATAAATACTCCATTAGTATTGCCGTCCTCAGGCAGTGCCATACTATCCCTTGGCTTACCTTCAGCATTCCTGATGGTATACCCTTCTGCTATCCTGCCAGCTTAAGAGGATAGAATTTTTTCCCCTATCAGGACTGGTGGATCCTGTCAGGCCCCAGCATACTTTGTGTCTCAAAGACCCTTCCACAGTTAGAAAAAAGATTTTCTACATTACAAGGCAAATCCCACACTCTTAAGTTCACTAAAAACTAAATAAATTATAATATCTGATATACATTAGGAACCTCCAAAAAGCATATGATTCTGTGTTATTCCTTAGTATGTTACCCTGTGTCCTGGTGCCCTTAGCTGTTACAACCTCTTTCCATCATCTCATAGCTTTGTTTCTGGAGACCTGGCTCCTTAACTGCACTGGCACTTGTAGACATTGCACAATATTGCACAAGTTAACAGCTTTAATTTTCAATCTTACTTGTGGTTAAACTAATCAGAACACATAAATGAATCTCATAGCCATGTAAAGATAAAGGCATAGGTTTCAAAGACCTAAAATACTCTTTTTTAAATGAGGTATTTAAACACTGAACTGGCAACATCTGCTATCTTTGCAGTTTTCTTTTTCTCTGCTTATAGAGTTGATCCATTCTCACCTACCTTGTTAACATGGTCTTTGTGAGGAAAACATTTAACTGCTAGTTAAAATGGGGTTTTTTTGCAGACATTAAAGAGCTTGACAACAGTCATTCAGCTTAGTGTTATTATTACTCCTCCACCCACAGCAACCAGTTTGGTTTTATTCTCATTTAAGCTATTATTACACACTATTAATTTTATGTCTTCATAGGGACTTTAGATCATTTACTTTGCTTACTTAAGGGTAAGAAAATAGAATTTAATATTTGTCATATGTGATTATCAAAACTTTAAAACTATCAGACTCAATTAAAAAACTACTGTACCGTTGTTTGAGCATGTTGTGGGATTGATTGTCATTTTGCACATGCTAATCAATGTAAACCTGAAGTAGCCCTACAGACTGAGAAATTACCTATTCCAAGCATACAAACATCTTTGGGTTCCAAGTAAAGTTATTTACTTATATTAAGAAGCTGTATACTAATATACAGTGAAATAAATAAATAAATTATTTCAATGGAAATAATTGCAAGGAAATTATGTAATCCAGTCAACCCATTTATCTGTGATTCTGTGATTCTGTAATAGAGATAGAGCCTGGTATGTAATAAAATCTAATTGTGAGCATACTAGGAAGTGAATTAAATGACGAAAAGTATGTTCTTGCAGTATCAGCATTAGCCAGTGAATTTTGTAGATAATAGGTATAATGTTCAATTATAGGTTTTTTGCATAAGTTATTAAAGTAATATTGAAATGTAATGGGTATTTTTACTATCCCTTACTTGGAAGCAGACAACACAGCATATGAAACTAAGGTGTAGAAACCCCTTTACTATGCTTACATTTTGGGGCAGAAGCCTAAACAGAAAGCACAGGACTCATTGCTAAAATAAATACAAGCAGATTGACCCTGAGTGACATCCAATAGAATACTACTAAAAATGTAGTGTTTCATCTACACCACAGAGAACGACTATCATAAGTTAAAGCTTTACAAAGTAGTTAGCTAATGTAGCTTTCCCAAGAGTGATTAGTTCTCCAGAGATTCTGTTCAATCACCTGGAAAGTGTTTAGGATTTAATGGCTCAAAAAAAGCCCAAAAAACTCCAACAACAAAACAGAAAAAAAAACCCAAATCAGGGTATTTCTTCAGTTAGATAATTGTGGATATATTAACCTTTATTTTGTACCACCACTGCAGATCTTCACCCTTCTGAATGTGAAGAAGTGTCAGAAGTTACATTCATGCTCTGCCCCAGAGATAATTTTCTTGATGGATGATTAAGACATCATCAGATTTTCCATGATCATTACCATTAGAGTGAAGGATTGGCAAATAGGTTTGATTCTTAAACTAGTAAGGTCTCATGATAGATTGGCACAGTTGATTTTTACCCTGTTTCAAGTATCTGCTATTCACATGTACTTCTCCCCTTTGCTTTTTTTCAGAAATTTACATTCAGCATATGTGCTCATAGGATTTTGTGTGTCTTGTTTTTGCAACACTTCAAAATATAGAAAGTCTTTGCTTTCATTGCAAGGCATATTGCAGATCTTCAGTTCAAGAAAAAGCAGGACACTTGCATGTTGATGATTCTCACATTGATAAGCTTTCAATCTAGCTGTTCAATACATTCAAAAGAATGCTTCATATTTTGTGTGGTTGGATAGATGCATGTTACATCCTCTAATCCTATGGAAAGTTATACTGAAGAAGCAGTGAGGTTGACAGGCTGATAAGCAACCTTAAATGTACAGAGTGAATCTTTTTATTCCGGCTGAAATTCACATCAAAAGAAATATATATTCTATACCTTGTCTGGTGCTCAATAAGATTTTGAAGCTCACATTTTAGCTATCCAGAAAGTGAAAATTGAATGTTACCTGTTACTGAACTGTTGTACTTTTTCCTGGGATTGCAGCATTACTCAACTGAAGACTCAAATAAAGGGTTTTCTAAAACAGATAAGAAACGCCTTTCAGCATTTCCTCTTAGAGTGTAAAATAGAAATCAAAAAGAAGAATGTGCCAGAGGGTTTTGGTTTCTTTTGAGGACAATACTGAATGCAAAAAGGGAAACAGATACTGCAACTTACCAGACAAACTTTGCCAGATCTTGAGGCGTCCTGAAAGAGCAGGGGACACCTCCTTCCCCTGGTGCATTGATGTGCAGATAGGATCAAGAAGTACATGGAGACACCGTGGTTGCTGTGGTGATTAAATGATACATACATGTCACATTCATGAATGTCATATTCAATATAAATTTAAATTTTGCTGTGTAGTTATCACTCTCCCTTGATGGCGGCTGTCCAGAGAACCTCTTGTTCCAGTGCCGGACTCCTGAGGCCTTCCCTTTCTCCCAAAGCCATAGCGCTTGCAGTGTCCAACACTTGCTGTCCACTGCTGGGAGTGTACAGCTTCCTACTGATACAATTGGTTGAGTATAATTCTTGTATATTTTATGTTAGTATCAAGATCAATACTGTGGGGTTTTTTTTTATTTATTATTGTTAATTATTTAGTCTTATGTTATTAGATCTATATTTCAACCTACACTTTTCCTGGGTCAGGATGGGTCATCGGATGACAGACTGATTGTTTAAACAATAATAAATTGTTGTGGGTTTCCCAAAATATAATAGTGGGAATTGTGTCATTGACTTCAGAAGACCATCTTCAGTCTTTGCAAAGAGACCTCATTTCTCTTGATAGTAGCCAGTAAGCTTTCTAATCAGTTTTGCTACTTTAAACTCAGACTAGCCAAAAATCTCTGCCAGGAACTTCAGCTTACCTGACAACCGTTCAACTATGCTTTGTTACCTGTCTGCAATGATTTCTGTCATGTGCTCAGATTTGCAGTTCAGTGTTTCTTTTTGATCTTTTTTTCATTGGTTTGAAATTTCAATGTTCAGAGTCCGTGCTGGCATTGTGTTCAAGGTTCCTATGGAAATAAACACCAAACATTTTTCCTTGTTTTCTAAACATTCCTGTTATTCACAATTTGGTCTTCTGTTGTCAGTGTGTCTGCTTCCTTTTCAACTGTGTACATCCTCACACTTAATTGGCCTTTGTCATTACTCTCAATGTGATTAGAAGGTTATTAAAATTTCCTATGATGTTACATTGAAAAAAAAAAAAGTCTTTCCTTGCTGTTATACTTCTCTTCATTTGTGAATTTCTTGTTTTCCCTATCAAAGGGTTTCTTTAGCCTCCATATAGATTGGTTATCATTTTGGTTTTTTTCACCCTTTCTTTCTTTTTATCACCCTTCTTGTATAAATTATGCCTGACTTGTTGGTATTGTGTAGGAGCTGGATCTCTTGATCAGTGGGTTTGTTCTTGTCCCACTGCTCAGTTTTTCAGAAAATTTCACTGTTGAAGGAGATAATTTTTCTCTGTTTTCATGTTTTCCAGCCCATCTTATAGCCTTACTTGATGAGGAAGAGTTTTGTTTCCTTGCTTTCTTTTTCTTTATTTTGTCTTCTCCAGTCAGAGCTGGTACTGTAGTCACTTCAAGCTTCTAAGTCAGGATGCCAGAGCCATCCAGAAGCATGTATACTACAAAAATAAATCTGCTTTCTAAAAAAAATTCTCAAAATTGACAAAAAGAAATAATTACCATTTTCGTATGTAGTAGTTGTCATAAAATTCTTATGCTGTTTGAGCCTTAACTGGAAAACATGGATGAAAGCAGAGAAAAAAGACTTACAAGAGTTTCCACATAGCATGCTAGTTATTCCCCGTAACTGACTGCTGAGTGCTAATCCAGTAATCACCCTTTACATATACATAAGTGGGTTTTTTTCTGAGGACTTCAAAGTATTGCAGCAAAATCAAAGAACAACCCCGTGGAATAAACTAATATAATTTTGTTCCATATTAGAAATTACTTTTCATTCCAAACCCCAACAAAGCAATTCTGAGAATATTTTTTCCCCTAATTCCTTTACCAAAAGTGAAAACTCAGTTCTTGGTAGTTTCATTGAACTTATTTTCAATCTGATTTCCCCTAGAGGTGTCCTGGGACAGGTATTTCTCTTAACAGCTATTTCGCTAATACTATTGAAACAATTCTTGTGTGTATACTCATATAAATGTTTCTATTCTCTAGAAGTCATAGTGGCTCTATGTATCAAATAAATTCCTGTCTAACTAGAGTCAACAGTGAAAAAAAAAATAAAATCAAGCCCTTTATTGGAAAAAAATAGACTCAAAATATTCTTCACTTATACAGCTAGAATGGCAACAATTTGAGTTGTTTTGCATGGTTGTCAATCAATTTAATATTTTCCTCATAAATTTAAAATTATCAATAACATGCACAGGATTAATCAACATGGTGAAGCACAGAAATATTCTGCATAGTAAACCTAAATTTTTCACAGAGTTCATTAATGTTATCCTTCTGTACTGCAAAACATTTGCCCACTTGGCTGATAGTCAGTAAACTTTCTCCTCAAGACATACTAGATATCTAAAAAAATAATTTCTGCCCAAGGCCTTGTGAATCCAAGCTCTGTTCTTCCTGACTGAAGAATGGATGAATATAGGTAAATAGTACCAGTTATTCAGTCACTGGAAAATCAGCTCTTTCTTGTCCTACTTGATATTTACATGCAGACTCCACTGATGACACCAATAAAACATAAGCATTAATCTTATAGGCCTACTTACCTTCAACCATACCTGAAAATGTGATGCAGTAGAATCAGAATTGGACAGTATACAGAAGAAGCATCCAGAAGTTGTCCACCACCAGATATCATAGACATCTCTCACTCTGGAGACCAGATAAAGAAAAAAAAAAATCTTATGTAACAGTTGTTACTTATGACTCTGGATGTTCTCTTAGAAGGTGCTCAGCCAGGATCAGCTGGAGTGAAGGAGCAGAACAGAAAAAAGTTAAAAATCATGACATTAAGTCAAGAGTAACTGGGTAAAGCTTTCAGAGCTACATGACAAAAATCTCTTCTACGCTTCTACGCAGAAAGCCAATGCAAGTTCAGCATCTCCCTTAAGTACACCTTCTACACAAAAATGATTTTGCCTTTCCAGAAAATAGCTATCAAAAATAATTTCTATTTCCACTGTTATTTTCCTCTGAGATGAAGTGTCTTTGTTCTGTGGAACTAGTCTTTCAGCTTCATAGCTTATTTTTGACACTTTCAACTGTAGCCAATGGCACATGTTTATATTCCATCTGCTGTTGTCTCACTCATAATCTCATAGGATGTCAATAACTTATTTGCAGATGATGTTCAGTATTTCAGCTGTAATATTCACAGCAAGAAACATGCAACAGCCTGCTGTTTAGAAAGAAGAGATAGCTGTCGATCCAGAGATACAGAAAGTCATAAGGGTAAGAGACATTTTTCAGTAAGTTCCAAAATATTATGCTCTTTAAAGTAGAAAGGTATGAATTAATTGAAGAATTTTGGCTAAAATTCAGAGAAAACACATTAAAATTCACACATGCAACATGGAAAACTTTCTTCTCTCTTTTTTGTATGCATACGTAGCTTTCAAGTAAAGTTGTTCTGTTTGCAGTCCCCATCAAACATAAAATGTGTATTGTTTGATTTTTTTTTCATTGTTAGGTACCTTTCCAAACAGATTCATCTTTGAATAAATCTTTAAGAGTTTAACTTTAAAAGTTATTCTACTTTTTCTGTTGAAAACACAATAGTTTAAAACAATGTGACACATACTTTAGTAAAATCAAGAAATTGATTTTTCTCTAATAAAAAAGCATGTGTCTACTTATAAAATGTCACAATCCATTCTTAACAGCTTTGTCCCTGTATATGATCATTTATATGATAAAATTGTTAATGTAGATTCTGAAAACAACTGTTAATGTAGCTAATTATTCTCTGTTATAACTGTAAACTCAGCAGGTCAAACAATGCACTTTTCCAGTAAGGCTTAGATTTGTTTACAGACACATTTAAGACCTACACCAACTTGTGCAAATGAGATCCTAAAGATATCATCTGATCTGAGGGACAAAATTTATGGATAAAATCAGAATTCATTTATCTCTTTGACAAATGAGGATGGTTACATGCTGTGATATTTTGTGTGTGTGTGTGCATTTCATTATCAAGGAGTGATATTTAAAAATGTGTATCTCAGATATTCCAAGAATATTAACAGCCAGTTGTCCTCAGATGAAGTTTTGAAAGCCCCAGGGTCTGAACTACTACCTGTCTCTCATCCCTTGTTGCTCATAATTTCACTATGGCCCAAGCTGCTATATGTTGAAACTGGCAGCTACATAAGGCATACATTTCCGAATTCCATATTCTTCTCTTAAGTTGGAAAATGATATGTGAGAAATCATTAACTTCTTACTAAATTTTGAGACTATCCTTGAGTGAGATGTCCATCTTTTTCACAAAAGTATCTGAGAAAGGTTTCCAGTCTCAAGGATGTCCTTCTGTTTCATAAGACAGACAATTTAGCATTTTTAATTAATTAACCAAAGGAACTGTGTTATGAGAAGCTAAGACCACTTTGGCACATATCCTCTAAACTTTATATGTTGCCTGTTTCAAAGAAAAACCTCATTTTTATGCAGACTACCTCATAAAATTTTTTTCAAACACTTACTGCTGTATGTCACTGACCTTTTCATCCTTTATACCTTTGTGTTAAAAGAGAATATAGACTTCAAAGCATGCATTAGTACTTTGAATGAATGAGTGACTTACTGTAATTAGCAGGGGCCAGGTGAAGAGGTTAGACTATTTTTTACTGCCTTACCAGACAGGATTTCAGACATGAATTCTCAGAAGCAGAATATCAGTTTATTTATTTCTAATTTGCAGTAAATTACCAAAAATTATCTGGAAATCAGACCCCACTGGTAGTCTAATATAAGTTCATTTAACCTCACATTTCTCCAACAACTTGTCTAGTTTACAGCCTACAAAATATCTGTTCCTACTTTAGCAATTAAAGTGCAATTGCAGAAGATTTAACAGTCAGAAAGAAATTGAATTTCCCTTCTTTGCCCATATCCTGATTATCCAATACAATCTTGTTTTCTTTACCTTGAGACTCTTTGTCTTTTAACAGGCTGAGTTTAGCCTTTTGTGCAATGAATATTTTGTAAGGGCAAGTATCAAGCCTGAACTTACAAGAAATTTTGTGGGGGGGAAGATTGTGGTGTAAGCTGAGTAACATAATACATTTGAACTATAACAGAGGGAGGTTCACTTTTTTTTGTTTGTTTGTTTGTTTGTCACATTTCATTATGGAGGTGGTCTTTCAGGAAGTTCTTTTTCACAGCTTCATAGACGTGCTGCTGTTTTCCTCCACACATGCATGCAGTAATGGACATCAGATATGTCAGGATAACTTTTATGTATTTTAGATGTTTATTACCAACCATAATAGCAATGTGAGACTTCTTATTCCTCAGATGACCATCAGTGTTTTCTAGGAGGAAGGCTGGATTGCAGGAAAATCTGGAGCGGAAAGAACAAGGAACTGAAGGTGGCAGAGGAAAAAGAAAAAAGTTATACTTAATGTTTTTCATTCCAAAGTGGAAAGAGGTCATTGTGTTTTTTCATGATGATACAAATCTTAGGCTTCATGTCATACTATCAAAAATAATATTATTCACTGTCACATAAGCAAGAACCCAGAGCTAGTAAACAATTTGCTATAACAGCAGTTTGAAAACTCACATTCATTCTTGAGGTTTCTGTTTGAGTTCAATTATATTAGATACCAGATAACTGGAAAGGATATTGCTGTTATACCTTGGAAAGTACGCAGAGACCTGTAGTGGGGAACTGAAAAGAAAAAACAATCACTCTTTTACTGCAGAGTAACAGATTTAACTTTTTGCTTCAGTGATAACTTTCTCCTTTGTCTAAAATCACTTATATAAAAGAACATTCTCCTACAAATCCTAATGCTGATTTCTACCTGCATCCCTTCTTAATCATCCTCAAAAAATGTAATACATAATGATCCATTTCAAAACCTGGTTGAGTTTGCAATGACATGACATACTGTTTTGGGGATTTTCATTTGTAGTGGACTATGTCTATGTAGTGGACTATGTAGTGGACTATGTCTATGTTAATTACTCAGAAGTAGCACCTTAATGATAGGGTTTGTGGTAGCAGCTGTTGTGCTGGAGGCTTGTAGAGTTAGTTTAGATTTTTAAAAAAATGAATAAAGCTTATTTTTAATAATTACTTAAGGATTTCTAGAATTTTAATTATGCCAGTTAATTGAGCAAGTTAGTTAAATTGCTGAATAATGATCTATGCAAACAATATTTTACAGATGCAACAAAGGAAGTTTAGCAGATCATGAAATAAATCAAAAATGAACAGAAAGGCTAGGAAGTCAGTATCAGTATACTTGCAACGTAAATATTTGAAATAAAGAAGGCAAAAATATAAAACTGGTTCAAAATGTAACAATGGGTAGAAATTTCAAAAGAGATAGCCCGAAGCTGACATTTCACCAGCTTTGCATCTGGGCAGAAAAAGGCCACCTTACCCCAAGCAGTCTGTGCAAATTTAATTGCAGAACAGCTAAACGAGAGCCATAATCACCTTTTGTAGGATGAAAATGAGAAACAGAGATAGTGGACCTGAAGGTCAAAATCACCTTGGACCATAATTTAAATCAACAGGAGTTGATATGGTTTTGTCCATTCCCAGACACCTAAACCTCAGTGAAAGTTTTAAGTGCTCAAACAATGCAAGAAAATGATAATAATGGCAGTATTAAAAGGCTATGTGGAGAATGATCTGGAACAACTATTTTAGCACACAGAAAAAAAAATGTTATAATGTTGAGAATCTAATGCTCAGAAAATAAATTGTAGAATTGAACTATTATATACTGTGGGCTTGGATTTGTTTTTTTTTTTCATTTTGAGCTTTGAAAAATACAACAAAGGGAAAATAAATAATTATATACTCTCATTAAAAAGACAAAGTTTAGCAAGCAATTATAATGACAATGATCAAAATGAAAAGGACTATTATGTGGACAGTTCATGGACAAGACTTTTCTGTCAAACAGAGGAAATTCAGTCAGAATACAAAGGGTCCCATTTTAAAAGCACCAAGAAGATTTTATACAATGTTCCTTGATAAAGATAGAAATAACATTAGAAAATGTCAAAAACATGTATCTCAGGTTGTATATAAAAATCAAATCTGTATATTAAGCAGAGCTTAGAGTTATGTTTCTGTTTTCTTTGTAAAAAAAATAAAGATATAAGACCATCAACACATTTTGTGAAGCTGTGTGAATTTTGAATTGTTTGCTGTACAAGAAAATAATCTAGAGAAATAATCTAATATCAGTGTTTTCTAAGTTTCTGAATTTTCTAAGTATTTTTCAGTTTGCAAAAAAACTGAAAAGTTTTTTGTCTTAAAAATAGTCTTCAATACTTCAATACTAGAAATATTCAGAATTATAGATACAAAAACTTAAGTGAAATGTTTTCATTGATATGAACAAAAGGACATAAATTCTCAGGGTGTGAACTGTGGTTACAAGGCGAGTGTGGCTTTTAGCAGAATTAAGGAAAACATGCCCCTTTTGTCAGTACGAACAACATGAACAGGTTCCTGCTGCAGTGCAGAAGAAGCACTCTTGGGCTGAGGTAGATGCCTGGAGATAGGGAGACCATATGGAATTCAGGAGAATCCTTCCTGCTCTAGAAAAAAAGGGGTGTAAGCATGACAAGATAATTAAGAGCAACAGATTGCTAAAAGACTGGTTTGACGAGAGAGTTTTGGGAATTATGTGATCACTGAAGACCTCCAGAGATTCTGGACAGTCGAAGAGGGAATGAAAAAAAAGTTTTCACCAGAGGATATGGATTAGCAACCTCTCTGGAATTGAGAATGATCTGCCTGATACCAGACTCAAATGAAATAAAGAGGGCAGTAGACTAGGAGAAACTGAAATTAAGTCTTCCCTTTTTTTAATGCTAAAAGAAGAAAGTTAGGTGAAATGTCAGCCTAAGATACCCAAGCAAGCAGAACATGGACATCAAAACATGGAGAAAATGCAAAGACTAATTATTGTACAGATTTTGCAGCTAATGGAAGATCCTTTCTTGGCTGTGGCGAAGTGCCCTGGCGACCAGCACTTGTCTACTCACACAAGGAAGTACTTGTTATCTTCCCTAATCTCTTACACAGGAAAGAAACAGGAAATTCAGGAGATTCAAGAAGTGTCAGTTCCCGCCCACTCTGAAAACAGAACATGCTAAAAAATCTTTCCCAGGATGTGACTTTCCCAGCAAACTCCTCTCTAAGACTTCATGATCCCATTTACCCCTCTGAAGTTTCCTGGAACGTCTGCAGAGGACGTGGTGCTGCCCTAAGTTTAGGACAGGCATTTCTCTGATATTTCTTGTCTGTGCCTCTCTCCAATAGTTCATTCCTATGACAGTCTTTTTTTTTAAGCTTTGACTAGGTTGTGCATAACAAGTCTTACATGTATATCTAGATTTGTCTACATACATTTACACACATATATAATCAGATTGAGTGCAAAAATGCTGAAAATAGTATTAGGCATGATGATTCTGCCTAACTCCACATTTCTGTAATTACTAATCTTAATGATGAGATGTGAGATTTTTTCCTGTATGCCTTCAGCAATAAATGGAACTTAAAAGAGCTAATATTTTAATTCAGAATGGAAATTACTGTGCATTAGGTGTTTTCTGTCAAATTCTGTATTTTACAAAAGTCCAATATCTACCGAAGTAACAGTGTGGTGGGCTGACCTTGACTGGCTGCCAGATGCCCACCAGTCTCTTACTCGCCATCCTCAGCAGGAGACGGGGGAAAATAAGATGAAATAGCTCATGGGTTGAGATAATCAGAAGGAGATCACTCACCAAACCATCATGGGCAAGGCAGACGACTTGAAGAAGATTTATTTCATTCATTGCCACTAAAAATAGTATAGGATAGTGAGAAACAAAACCAAAACTACCTCCCGACTACCAAAACCTTGCCACGTAAGCCCAATACAACCATTGTCGTTTCAATGCCCCACATTGTTTCTCATTGCACAAAAAATTATCATATTTTATCCAATGCTTAATATTTTTAGTAATTTCATAACATGTGTAATAAGTTAAAATAAACAGCTTGGATTCCATTGGTTTTGTTCTATCTTATTAGAATCACAGCATGGTTTGGGTTGGAAGGGACCTTCAAAGATTATCTAGTTTAACCCCCTTGCCACAGCCAGGGACATCTTTCACTGGATCAGGTTGCTCAAACACTGCTTTGAACACTGACAGGGATGGGGAATCCACAGCTTCTCTGGGGAACCTGTTCCAGTGCCTCACTACCCTCATGACCTATCCTTATATCCATTCTAAATCAACTCTATTTCCATTTAAAATGTTTGCTCCTTGTTCTGTCACTACAGTCCTTGGTCAAAAGCCTCTCTCCATCTTTCTTATAAGCCCCTTAATATATAGAAAGGCTGCAATAACGTCTTCCCAGACCTTCTCTTCTCCAGGCTGAACAACTCCAACTCTCTCAGCCTTTCTTCACGAGAGAGCTGTTCCAGCCTTCTGATCATTTTTGTGGCCCTCCTCTGGACCCACTCAAAAAGGTCCATGTCTCTCTTGTACTAGAGACATCAGAGCTTGATGCAATACTCCAGGTGGGATCTCATGAATGTAGGGGGAGAATCACCTCTCCCAACCTGCTGGCCATGCTCCATTTTATGTAGCCCAGAATCATCCTCATCCTTCTTCTCACAAATTGATTAATTGGTTATTTAATTTAATTCTGACTTTTTGTCCATCATCATTGAGATTGATTTGACTGGTTTTGTGTCTGCTTATCACTGTGCACTGGGAAAAGTTATAAATGTGATTAATGGTAGAATGTCTGGCTGTTTCTGCCTATGTAAAACCAAGCTTATATACAAGCAAAATAAAATGACAGTGATTCCTAAATTTACTTATATGGAATAGTAACAATATATATTTGTCTATGACATGGAAAACAAGCCAATGAATGTAGCAAAATAATAGGGCAGGAGACTGATAAAATTGTCAGTGATCACCTGAGCTACTGTAACCTATAGAAAGGATCTCAAAGAGAAAAATGTTGTCACCTCACCAAAAATATTCATGAGATCTGAAAAATATTCAGTAGACAGGCTTCACAGTCATTATCACATATCCGCTTATGCACATCATTACTTGTACCATAATAAAACTTTTGGTGCTAAAACATCTTTTGTTTCATTTGAATAGCAGGTATAAAAGGTAAAACACAGTGTGTTTTGAATCCCACATTCTTTCTGAATTGGTAGTACAGCTTCCTAAGAGACCTTTCCATTAATGCTGATGTTGAATAAAACAACAACCAAACCCAAACCATAATGGAAAATATTTTCATCCTTTCTTGCATCTCCCCACACAGCTCTTGGTACAACCTATTACACACGTCTCTCCAATTGTTTTATATCCACCCAATTGATCACTTTCTTGCCTCACAGCAATGTGTTCCGTTCAAATTTCTTTTTTTTTTCTTTTTTTTTTTTTTTGAGGAAACGTTAACTAGCTAACTGTCTAAAAAAAAGTGCATCACCTTCATATCATATAGGTGCACAACCAAGCAGAGGCAATGGACATCTCAACATTATTATCAATCACCACTGACAAAAGGATATAACAGCACACTCCTAAAGTCATGAAAAAGAGGGAAAATGTTTTATGGGAACAGTTTTGTGGGTTGCTCAGACATATGTTGAAAGAAAAGTATGAAAAGGGATTAACTATTGCAAAACATTTAACCCTTTAAGGGCAAAGTATGAACACAAAGGAATAGGAAGTCATTCATAACTGAGTAAACTGATTTTTCTGCACATACATATTGCTGAAAACTTGTGTCACCTGACTTGATATGTGACAATTTTTCTTAGTCTTTTTAACAGGAAACCCCTGGCAAAAAAAAAAAAACCAACAGAAATGCACTTCTGAAAGCATCTTATTAATGTAGATTCCTACCTAATCTCATGGGAAATTCAGATTTTCAAAGAATAATGAATCTCTGGAGCAGCACTTTCAATAGAACAAGAGTGAAAAAAAAACACCCTACAATATTGAAGACAGGGTTTAACCAGTTTAAAAAAGAGTTCTAAGACAGCAGCTCTATGGCAGAAAAGGGCTGGACTATGTAACATGGCCCATATATTTTGTCCCAAGTTTCTTCCCACAAACATCAAGGCAAATAACAGGCAAGAGGGTACATCAAGCTCTTTCCCTAGCAGGAGGCAGAGGTGCAACTGGAGTGTGCAATCAGAACAAGATCGAAATTGCCCAGTATCCAAAAATTTCATATGTAGTCTAAGATGTTAATGGTTCCCTAATAGATTTATTTTTTTAAAAAAGCAGTCTCATAGCAACTTTCCTTCCTTGTTACATTCTTCCTTCTCTGATCTGATGTCCTGGATGTTGACTCTTATACAGTCTATTACCCCCTTAGGCCTGAACCTTGCATTCATTTGGAAGGAAATTGATTCTATTCAGAGAAAGAAAAAGAATTTCTGAAGACCTGTGAAAGCATTCTGCACATGTTTTGCTACATATTACTTTATCAGGACAAATTACATTTTTTATCCCTCCAGAAAAACTCAGAAACTTGCAGCTAAGCACATAAGTCATGTTTAGATAAATATAGTTTCATAATTATAGATCTAAATGTAAAGTTTAAGCAACTTCACAAGAAGATAAAAACTAAAATTTTAGGTTTAGTAAATTCTTAGTGTCAAAGTCATACTAGATGTGAGCAATTTGAGCTGTATTTCAAATATTGGTGGCAGTGAGAGTAAAGCAATACAGAAGTAACTCAATAAATCTTTAAAGTTTGACCTCAAAATAATTTGAAAGCACAGTTCAGTACAGGGCTCCATTGAAGGAGATAGCAATTAAATGTAGAAAATCATACAATCATAGAATCACAGAATACCAGGTTAGAAGGAACATTGGGGGCCACCTGGTCCAACCTTTCTTGGCAAAATCATGGTCTAGACAAGATGGCCCAGCACCCTGTCCAGGGGAATCTTAAGTGTCCAATGATGGGGAATCCACCATTTCCCTGGGAAGATGATTATTACAGTAGCTGATTGTTGTCATTGTGAAAAATTTTCCTCATGTCCAATCAGAGTCTCTCTGTTTAACTTGTACCCATCACCCCTCATCTTTTCTGTGCGACTCCTTAAAAGGGGAAGAAGGACAAGGAACTTGTCCTGGTTTGACATAATATAAGACCAACTTAATTTTACTTTTTAGGTAGTCCTCTTCTAACTCGCTGAAATTAACAGCGTATTGGGCAGAATACTCAGAGTGTTTCTACTTCATGCCAAGAAATGCTATGCAGAGAGGCTCTTGCTTATATTTATTGCTGTAATAACCAACGTCAGCTAATTTCATTATTTACCCCATTGGAGGATCAGAAATGGAAAACTGTAGGGAGCTCACCTGCAGGGACCAGCCAACAGGACAAGTGACCCAAAACTGACCAACAGGGTATTCCATCCCATCTGCCCCATACTCAGTATTAAAGCTGAGGGATCAAAGGATCAGCCCTCTTTTCTTCAATGGCCAACATCAGAAGAGGACCCTGCCCGTTCATCTGCCTTTCATCCTGATCTGTACATTCCTGACTCCAGAGCTGTAATCTAGTTCCCATCCATCATTGAGTCCAGTCTGGGACTTCCACAGTGCCTGCTGGGGATGTCATCCTGGGAGCTTGATACGGTTTTGTATATATTGCATCTATTTAATTTTTTTCTTTTTATTTTATATTAAATATTTCATTAAAGTAGTTTAGTTCCTTCTAAACTCATAAATCTCTTTATCTCTCCTCCTTTTCTCCTTAGAGCTAGAGGTGAGGGGACAGCATTTGTTACCCGTAATTGGTCAATTCAGCCTAAACTGTGACAGAACTTTTTAGCACCTTATTTGCCAACCATGCTGCTTTGCGTTTTTGTCCAAAGAGCCACCACCAGCCCAAAAGTTTTAATTACAGGGATATAATTTGGGCTTTGGCTGGAGAAGCCAAAGCTCCATAGTGCAGGAGGAGAAGAAAGCATTTGGGATAACTGTGCTCTTAGGGCAAGATCATTACAATGGAGAAAAGAAGAGGAAACATTTTGTGACCTTGCCTGTGTAAAGCACTGAGACAGAAAGAGGAAGGAGTGCACAGAGAAACAGTAACATTAAAGAAACATATCTGCTGGTGGGATGAGACTCTTCAGCTCTTAAGGACAGGGACTGTGGGCAATAAATGCAAATAAAGAATGTCCTCATAATCTGTGTAAATAGCTCAATCTGAGGCTGCAGACATTGGACGCATGGAAGGGTGCTTGCAATCAGACTCTGTATATTTCTGAAAGAGACAACTCAAGGAGTGCATGGAGAGCACTGACAATTGTATGAGAACGGAGAATGGAGGAAGAGAAGCCAAATCTATTTTTTGACTGCTGCAGCATGAAGGCATAGTGGATTACTGCTACAGTGTTTTTGAGCACTGTGATGGAACTAGTGCTGAGCCCGATCAACACAGATGGATTCATGCATTTCTCCACTTTCTCTGTCACCAAATCTTGGGATGACAGTGAGACTAGGACTTGGAGACTCTGACCCTCTTGCAGCCACTCTGCCTAGAGCAGTCTGCCCATGCCTTCACACAAGCTGCACAAGACATATCAACCAGCAGTAATCAACACCGATGGTACTGCCACTCTAAGCTGTTCTGTTTGGTGAGGTTTGCCACCTTGCAGCAAGTGAACAGAATTCGTGAGCTATAACCTGAAGGGCCCCACTGAAAGCAGCATTTGTTGCATGTCTGTTGTAAAATGTCTGGGTGACCCATGCCTGAAATGGGTAATCAGCGTCTGCCATGAAACAGAGACACTCAGACCCATGCAGGCTGAGAATCATGGATGCTTTCCTGGCCTTGGTCCTGGAGAGTAGAGAACTCTAAGCCTTTGGTATCATGAGACCTCTGGGCATAGACTGTCCATGAAGCCTATACAGTGCCCTGCAAAGCTTGGAGGGAAAAGAAGTTGTAACTTTTGGGGGTTGATAAGCTGATTGGAGACTTGTAAAGAACACCAGATAAGAGTGTTTATCACCTAGAGGGCTCCTATGTACATGTAGCTGCTCTCTTGGAAAAAGGCTTACACATTTTCCTTGACTTTGTTGCTGAAACCTGGTCATGGGTGATGGATGGTCATGGGTCATGGATGCACTGCCTTATACATTTAATATAAGCCTTTTTTTTTTGCACTTTATTTGG
Source organism: Tringa tobata (assembly GCA_033628505.1). NCBI lineage: Eukaryota > Metazoa > Chordata > Aves > Charadriiformes > Scolopacidae > Tringa > Tringa tobata. The sequence continues at coordinate 1,923,006 of JAHREE010000061.1, forward strand.
GTTTTGGCATGAAGGGCCTTCCTTGCCCTCGACCCTAGTATTCATCCCATGGTGCCTACTTGGTAGTTAGGATATATTTTAGAGGAATTTACCCAATCTTGATCTAAAGGATTCAAGTGATGGAGTCCCATTGCATTCCCAATGAAAGCTATTGATCAATTAATGAACCTCGGTATTAAAAACTTTGCAGTTTATTTCTTTTAAAAAAATCTATTTTTTTTTTCTTTCAAAAGTAGATCCTGTTATTTTTTTCTATGAGATCAAAGAAGACTTCAATACCAAAAAACTCTTCTTTATGTAGGTATGTAATGACCAAGATCAAGTAACATTTTAACTTGCTCTTTGGTAAGAAAAGTGAATTGAAGATTCTTGAGTCTCTCATTATAAGACATTTTTTCCTGACCTCAAATCATTATTGCAGCTCTTTCCCAAATCCTCTAATTTGTTATTATCTTTGTTGAAGAGTGTGCAGTTTTGTGGTAGGGACGTCATTAATCCTATGCATAGTACATCTTCACTCCTACTCAATATTACTTTTACTGTATTTTGGCATGGTTACTTCTAGTAACAGTGCAAAACTCAGCCAGAGTTCTGAAGGGCGCAGAAACTGGCTACTCTCTGACATGAACAACACATTTACCCCACCTAACAAAACTAGTTTCCTATTTTATTCTTTCAGTTTCTTTGTTTAATGTTTTGCTTTGTATTTATTCAAAGGGCAAGGATTACATTTTTTAGTGCTTTCTAATTAAGAAAATAATATTTCCTCCTAATAAATATAGGAGGAAAATAAATAGAGGATAACAAGTCTTGTCTTCCTACTTGTTAAGGCACAATCTGATGAAGTGACAATGTTCTTTTATCACATAAACATTTAAATCTTTTCTTAAAAGATACACTAAAAACCTAAATCATGTTCTCTTAACCTACCTTTAGGTTTATCAAAGTGCAATACTCTCATCACAGCAGCATTGCGTTGATAACAAAAAATTTGAGCAAGAAAAGGCCACTATCTTTCAAAGTCATGCTCTGATTTTCTGTGTCACTGTAGAAAAATAAAGGAAACATCAATGGTAAAATAGAGAAAAGAAGCACAGTGACCAGAACAAAATGCTTTCCTTGAGTCTGTACCCTCACAAGAACCATTTAGCCACTTTTTGTGCAAAGATAACTGAAGTGAGATTTTTTGCTTTATATCAAGCATATAAAAAAATTAAAAACTTGATTTGACCCAAGACCTTGAGCAGAAAAGAGTCTTGGGCCAGACTTTGGCATGCTTGAGAGAGTCCCTTGGGAGACAGTCCTGAAGAGCAAAGGTGCACAGGAAGGCTGGTCATACTTTAGGGAGGACCTCTTAAAAGCACAGGAGAAGGCCATTCCCAGGTCCCAATGAACGAGCCAACAGGGAAGAAGACCAGCCTGGCTAATAGAGAGCTTTGCCTGGACCTCAGGAATAAAAGGAAAGTTTACGATCTCTGGAAAAGGACGATGGAAACTTATGAGTAATACCAAGACATAGTGAAGTTATGCAAGGGTAAAATTAGAAGGGCCAAAGCTCAAGCATAACTGAACTTGGCTACCACAGTTAAAGATAACAAGAAGAGGTTCTTATCAACAGAAAAAGGAAGATTAGAGAAAATGTAGGCCCACTGATGAATGAGGTGGGCACCTTAGTGGTGAAAGACATGGAGAAGACGGAGTTGCTGAATGCACAAGCTGGAACATAGGAAATTCCACTCCAATATGAGGAAGAACTTCTTATACGGTGAGGGTGACACACCACTGGAACAGCCTGCCCAGGGAGATTGTGGAGTCCCCTTCCCTGGAGATCTTCAAGACCTGCCTGGACGCAGTCCTGAATAATGTGCTCTAGGCAATCCTGCTTTAGCAGGGGAGTTGGACTAGATGATCTCTAGAGCTCCTTTCCAACTCTGACAATTCCGTGATTCCATGATTCCATATGCAAGAGCTTTCTACTGCTGATAGATAAAATAGAGTATAGGACATAAACATTAATTACACAAGATTATATATAACTAATCAAGAAATTCTTACTCCAGAATAAGTTTCAGATTTTCCACATAGACATTCAGTCCTTCCAGCTAATTAAAAGGCAAAAATGTTCAGGCTCCTGAGAAAGAGAATCTGCAAATATATTCATTTGTTTTCCAAAAAAGGACATGGACAGCTTCACTGAGAAGTGTGAAAATATGATTCGCCAGCTAAGTGAAGATACAGCTATACCTCTGCAAACTAGTTACCCTTTCAGTTTGTATCCATAGTTGATAACATTTCAGTGGGGAACTCATCAATCCTTCATAGACCTTGGCTGTTTTACAGCATGTCTCCAACTCCAACTATCATGAGATTACACTTTTTTGGGAAACTCTTTAAAACATGACTGAGGTATTTATATAGATACATACACGCACACATACATCTATATGTATGCAAATCAAAGACAAATGTGTTGCATGGCACTTATTTTAACTATTTTTAACATTTTCTAGCACTTTCTAATTAGTGACAAAGAACAAACAAAAAAACCAAACAAAAAATTATAAATATGTACAGCTGTATACAACATATAATATATATAATATAAATTATAAAATAATAACTAATAACAGGACAATAATAAACACGGTAAAATAAATTATGAAGTCCTAACTTGGAGTTTTTAAAGTATGTTATCATTTGCAGCATATAACTGAATACATGAGAATTCAAAATTCCTTTTAGATTTTTACAGTAATCTAAAAGAATGCAATTAAACAGCTGAAAATAACTATTTTAAAGATTCAAGTATTGTTTCTTTATTTTATTGATTTTTTTCAGCCTTTTCAGTGATGGATGTGAGAAGCTCAACCCTGAAAGAAGGCTGAAACAAGGATGTTTTACTGTATAGCTATCATACTAAATAACATTTTTTTGTTAGGTTCAGAATCCTGCAAAGCTCACAGTAAAATATTTGACACTCAGAATTGTTAATCTTTGACACGCTCAGGAACTGGCATTCAATAAATACTCTAAGTAGGTATTTTTAGGCAAAACTGAAGATCATATTTTTCCTTGTCTTGAGAAATAGCTCACCTATTTTGAGTACTTTAATAATAAAGTTTATACTCTGTATGCCAAGAGGACAGACAATAGCCATACTTAGCACAAAACCACTATGTTTCTCAAAAAATCTTGAAAGAGGACAAAAGACCTATGTACCCAGTGTTATTCAGTATAAGGGAAGAACTGAGACGCAGTAACAGTTTCATCCTCCTTGTGGGGCAAGGTAAGATGAGGTAAAGGCAGAAAACAGGGAATTACTTCATGAGTAATTCAGTGGGTTTTGTTAACAACAACAACAACATTTCTATGAATGGACCACAGGTTCTACAATTCACTGTGGAAAGTGATACACAACAGTTTAGTTGTCTAAATAAAATTGAAGGTTGTTTTTCATGGAGTTCTTCCAAAGTAGCTTATGCTCAGGATGGCAAATACTAACAACTTTTATTAGATATGTTATAGGGAAATCCTGGAGCACTTCAAATAAGCAGGATTTCAGTCATTGATCTCAATTGAGTTTGGACACTATTTAATATTTCAAGGTAAAATTGGCAGTGCAGTTCCTGTAAATGAGTGGAAACAAATATTCTTCAAATAGACCATTACTAAGGTTTAACTGCTAAATTGACTAGAGCGATCTTAATCATGAGGACAATTGATACTATAAAAGAATGGAATCGCATTAGAAGAGTAACTGTAAAATATAGGGAAGGCATTATGGAGTTCACAGAAGATTAACAAATCACCATGTTTGAGGCAAAAGGCTAGAAATGACAAAGATATCAGAGGCAGTGTGGGAGGGACTATTCCTTCATGTGTTGCCAAAGCTGGGGAAAAAAAAAAAAAAGATTGTTTTCTTTTAGTCACTCTTTATATGAATGAACATTAAAAGATCATGAGATGCAAGTGGAAAAAGGCATCCATAAATAAAATTGCAACAAACAATACACATTCTTTTAAAAGAAAGTTGATCAGCTGAAAAAATAATTTAAAATCTGTTCATAACCTATTTCGTTAAAATAAAGAGATTTCTGCCATCTACCTTTGCTTTGTAGAAACATTAGGAAACCTTGATTTGTGGGAATAACGGAATACAAATTCAACATACATTTGCAAGTCTCATTGCTTGCCACATCAGATAACACAGGAAATTCATAGTTGTATAATATCATAATATCATTACATACATTATACATCATCATATACATTATATCATGTATAATATGATATCCAAATTGAAAACATAATCAAATGAATTTAAGCAAAATAATTAAAGCAGCCTAAAATTATTATAATTTCATTACCTTACAGAGTTTTGCGGAAAGCATTCCCTAATGCTTTAAACATCTGATCTTGTCAGTGGTTACAACTGAGGTTGTGCTGTTGTTATACATTTCCATGTAATTCTTCTTTTCTTTAGATCATTAAAGAATTGTGTGAATTACGGTGATCTATCTTGATATGAATGTTTTCTTCAGTATCAGTCTGTTTTAATTGAAAATTTATTAAAGAATACAAAAGATACCAAAATAATCCTACACAGAAATGCATATTGTATATATAGGTATGTGTGTGTATATATATAATGTAATACATTATGTAAAAGAGACAAATTGTATGATACTTATAAAAAATTTACTGTTTACATGCTCCACCCAACTCCTCTACACGCACATGTGCACATATGCACAAATTGGAGATCTATTGTCTGTGAATGCAACATATTGGAAAATGGAAATACAGATATTATAATTATAATTATTTTATAATTATTATAATTATATTATATTATAATTATAATTATAATTACAGATACATGCAGCCACAAAAGCTGGAAGGTCTCATGCAGTGAAGCACGACTTGGCAAAAATTATCAGATTTCCTGGAATACAAACAAGCTTCTGGACTTATTCCAGACTCTTTTTTAAAATACATTTTTCCATTTCTTTCTGCATCTGACCTCTGCTGTATTTCATATATCTCAACCTTGGCTGGCCCACTGTCATTTTGAGGACCAGTTCATTAAGGAGAATGAAAATATGCCCATTCTCGTCTAACAGGTTCTCAGAGATTTAATACTCTTTTAGATGTATATGAATACTCTATATCACGCATTAGCATGACTGAATAGGCAGAGGAGTAGATTTGGTATATTAAAAGGAGTTGTTGAATACCATACAGGAGGAACGTTAATAGTCTTTACAGTAACCTTTGAGGAAATACCATTTTTTTTTCCAGATCACAGATTACACTCTGGAAGTTAGGGGGAAAATATAAAGGAGCATTGGAAAAGGCAAGAGTTATCTCTAAGTATTATAGGAATTAATTGATACCACGTGGTAGGTCTGAGCAAAATTGTTGGCTTTACTTAAAAGTGATCCATAATTCCATACTAGGCTGCAGAAAAAAAAATGCCAGTCTACAACAACCAAAAACTTTTGAGACACAAGTATGTACTTGGCATAGATTTCATCCTTTTAAAACGAAACAAACAAAAAACTGCTGTCATCAAGGGATGCTCTCTAAATTATTCCTTGGAAGTCGCAAAGAAAGATTCTAGACAGAATTACTATAATGCTTCCTAATTTCTGGCATCCTAGCTCTGTACCTTGTATGATCTTATAAATCTTATCTACTTTCTAAAAGATGGTATCTCTACAAAACACCAATGCTGCAAACTGAAGAAACGGCCACAACAGAGACATTTCAAGAAATTATATGAACACAGAAGGCGAAAAGGTGCCAGGTTTCAGGGTGACTTAGAAAATGGGCTAAAATTCTTCTTTTTAACATAATATTAAAAAATTAATTAACATTTGGCAGACCCAGTACAAATTTCAGGAGTAATTCATGAAAATTCAGTCTTCATCTTTCATTATTCAAAGTCATTTATACACAGAATTAAATAGTCTCGCTGTTAAAGAACCTTCTTGTAATTCAAGTACTGCTTGGATTTAATACCCCCAGTAAATCTTCGGATTTTTCATGCAAGCTTGTGCCCTGTGGTAATACATACTTCCCTTAGTTTAGCCCAAAACACCTGTGTATTTTAAATTATTAGTTATTCAAACATAAATCCTGCACAGAAATTGTCAAAGAAAGAAGAAAATATCTTTTCTAATACACATTGCTTTTATTGCGTCAGGTTTTCAGAATTTCATTGCTTTTACTCAGATTTGGCGGACTGTCTTCCATTCAAATGCAAACCAATCACAGCATTGTACTGTAGAAGTGGCTGAACTGTGGCTTATGAGTGGCACACACACTTTTCTGAGCAGCTCTGGTGATGAGCTGGAGGCCATTGTGCGGCAGGAAAGCTACGATGTAGCTGCTGTCAAGGAAACGTGGTGGGATGAATCGCATGACTGGAGCGCTGCAATGGATGGATACAAGCTCTTCAGAAGGGACAGGCAAGGAAGAAGAGGAGGAGGGGTGGCCCTGTATGTTAGGGAGGATTATGAATGTCTAGAACTAATTGAGGGTAATGGTAGAGTTGAGTGCCTATGGGTAAGAATCAGGGGGAGGGCCAGTAAGGCCGATATTGTGGTGGGAGTCTGTTACAGACCACCAAACCAGGATGTAGAGGTAGATGAAATGTTCTATAAGCAGCTAGCAGAGGTCTCAAGATCGCTTGTCCTGGTGGGAGACTTCGACCTACCAGATATCAGCTGGGAACATAATACAGCTGAGAGGGAACAGTCTAGAAGGTTCCTGGAGTGTGCTGGGGATAACTTCCTGACACAGCTGGTGAGGGAGCTGACTAGGGAAGGAGCACTGCTGGATCTGGTGCTTGTAAATAGAGAAGGACTTGTGGAGGACGTGATGATTGGAGGCCGTCTAGGGCAAAGTGATTATGAAATGATAAAGTTTTCAATTCTCAGGGAGGCGAGAAGGGAAACCAGCAGGACTGTCATCATGGACTTCCGGAGGGCAGACTTTGGTCTTTTCAAGAGTCTGCTTGACAGAGTCCCTTGGGAGGCAGCCCTGAAGGGAAAAGGAGTCCAGGAAGGCTGGATGTTTTCCGAGGAGGAAGTCTTAAAAGCGCAGGAGCAGGACGTCCCTGTGCGCAGTAAAGCGAGCCATCGAGGGAAGAGACTGGCCTGGCTAAACAAAGAGATCAGGTCACAGCTCAGAGAAAAAAGGAGAGTTTATGCCCTTTGGAAAAAGGGGCAGGTCACTCAGGAAGATTATAAAGGTGCAGCAAAGTTATGTAGGGAAAAGATTAGAAAGGCCAAAGCCCAACTTGAACTGAACCTGGCCTTAGATGTTGAAAAAAAAAAAAAGAATTTCTATAAATATATTAGTAGCAAGAGGAGGACTCGGGACAGCCTCCATCCACTATTGGATATGGGAGGTACCATAGTGACAAAGGATGAGGAGAAGGCTGAGGTACTGAGTGCCTTCTTTTGCCTAAAGGAGTAGGGTGTCTCCCGAGTATCCAGACCCCTGAGCCAGCAGATAAAGGCAGGGAGCAGAATGAAGCCCCTGTAATCCAAAGAGAAGCGGTGAGGGACCTGCTCCAGCTCCTAGACACAAACAAGTCCATGGGCCCAGATGGGATCCACCCAAGGGTACTGAAGGAGCTGGTGGAAGTGCTTGCAGAACCACTTTCCATCATTTACCAGCAATCCTGGCAAACTGTGGAGGTCCCAGCTGACTGGCGTCTAGCAAATGTGACGCCCATCCACAAGAAGGGTCGGAAGGATGATCCGGGGAACTACAGGCCTGTCAGTCTGACCTCGGTGCCTGGGAAGGTCATGGAAAAGATCATCCTGAGTGCCATTATGCAGCACATGAAGGACGCCCAAGTGATCAGGCCCAGCCAGCACGGGTTCACGAGGGAGAGGTCCTGCTAGACAAACCTGATCTCCTTCTATGACAAAGTGACCCACTTGCTGGATGAAGGAAAGGCTGTGGATGTTATTTACCTAGACTTTAGCAAGGCCTTTGATACAGTCTCCCACAGTATTCTCCTGGAGAAACTGGCTGCCCATGGCTTAGATGGGTATACTCTCCACTAGGTTAAAAACTGGCTGGAGGGCCAGGCCAAAGAGTGGTGGTGAATGGAGTTAAATCCAGTTGGCGGCCAATCACGAGTGGTGTCCCACAGGGCTCGGTACTGGGACCCGTTCTCTTTAATATCTTTATCGATGATCTGGACGAGGGGATCGAATGCACTCCCAGTAAGTTCGCAGACGACACCAAGCTGAGTGGCAGTGTCGACCTGCTGGAGGGTAGAGAGGCTTTACAGAGGGATCTGGACAGGTTGGATCAATGGGCTGAGACCAACAGGATGAGTTCCAATAAGGCCAAGTGCCAGGTCCTGCACTTAGGTCACAACAACCCCATGCAGTGCTATAGGCTTGGGGAAGAATGGCTGGAGAGCTACCTGGCAGAGAAGGACCTGGGGGTGTTGGTCGACTGTCAGCTGACACGAGCCAGCAGTGGGCTCAGATGGCCCAGAAGGCCAACAGCATCCTGGCCTGTATCAGGAACAGTGTGGTGAGTAGGACCTGAGAGGTGATCCTCCCCCTGTACTTGGCACTGGTGAGGCCTCACCTCGAGTACTGTGTCCAGTTTTGGGCCCCTTACCACAAAAAAGACATTGAGGTGCTGGAGTGGGTCCAGAGAAGAGCAACGAAGCTGGTGAGATGTCTGGAGAGTAAGTCTTACGAGGAGAGGCTCATATGGGGTGGTTCAGTCTGAAGAAGAGGAGGCTGAGGACAGACCTTATCATGCTCTATGACTACCTGAAGGGGGTGTGGCGAGGTGGGGGTCGGTCTCGTCTCCCAAGTCACAGGAGATAGGACAAGGGGAAATGGCCTCAAGTTGCGCCAGGGGAGGTTTGATCGGATATTAGGAAAAATTTCTTCACCGAAATGTTTATTGAGCATTGGAATAGGCCGCCCAGGAAAGTGGTTGAGGCACCATCCCTGGAGGTGTTCAAAAGACGGGTTGACATGGTCCTTAGGAATATGGTTTAGTGATTATTATTTTTTTTTAATTTATTTTTTTTCTCAGAGTTAGATTGATGGTTGGACTAGATGATCCTTCTGGTCCCTTCCAACCTAGACGATTCTATGATTCTATGATTCTATCTTTCAACATAAAATTCAGAGCAAAATTTTGCTAGCTTACCTTACCCACTAGCTCTTCATTATAAAACATACTAATATTTTATTGTGTCTGGATGAGAAAATTAAGTTGGATTTCAAGAACTATGGGGCATGGAGGCTCAGTTATGTCAAGCCTTTCAGCTTCATAGTCAGAACTTATAAACCTATAAGCATTGCCCTGGGGAAAGAGTAATGTCTCTGTCATGAGGTACTATCCACACACTGTGGGGTTTTTTTTGTGTACAATATAGAAACCTGCTCAGCAGACACAAAGACCAGCAAAATCAGTGACATTAGGCAATGTGGTTTTATATTTTCTGTGCTGTACACCAGGTAAGAAGTAACTATTAATATTAATAATTTTTTAAAGCATATTACAGTAATGAGATGAAATTTACAATAGTCATGGCCATTTTATTTTCTTTCAAAATGTAATTTGTCACAGAACCTGGTGGTAACAGTTGATAAAGTGAATCAGCAGTGGAAACATTTTTGAAAGTGCAAAGAAAACAGGTGAATATTTTGGTAGCAGTGCCAACACATTCACAGCAAACAAAAAAGTGTATTATCGAAACAGACAACATCTGAACTCAATTGTACATATATAATTTCAGCCTCATCACTTTCAATTAACCATTCTGTCTCCTACACTCCTTCTTTAAACTGTGAAGTACTTCTTAACTCTTTTGCCATATGATATGGCATACACCTTAATATAATATTTCTCAGTATTTTACGAAGATGTCACTTATAAGGAATTAATAGGAACATAGGAAATAAACCTTGAAGGTGATACCACCATAAGACAGCAACTCTAATACAGATGTGGGAAAGAAGGAAAAGGGAGAAAAGGGAGAGAATGGATGTAAAATGCATCTAAAATGCATACAGTAATTAAAAGCATCTGCGAAAACAAACACTCATGTTCTTTTCAGGGGAAAAAGCCCATGTTGTTCTTGTCTCCATATAATAAATACCTTTCATAAATTTACCATGCTCTATCTAAAAATCTTCTTGCTCTTCTGCTGTTCTTGGAAGCAGATTCTAGTTCCATGCTGACTAACACCAGAAATTGTCTCCTAAACTGTACACAACTAACATTTATGCTGATACTATCAGTAGGCTTATACAGCTTTTCTCCCACCACCCAGACAACAGTGTCTCCTAACATTTTGAGAAATGAGATCAAATGCACTTATCTTTTTGAGCTATATTCACTTCCAAAACCCAAAAAGTTAATTAAATACTTTAGGAGGCTGTCATTTACAGGCAAGGACACCTGCAATGTGAACCTCTCTTCTGTGCAATATTTAAGCAAAATATTGTCTCTTTGTCAAATACAAACATCATGAGGCACATTTGTCTTTCACCAGCAATAGTTATCCTTGAACTGAATTAATCTAATTTAGTTTGATCCAAAGATTGCACCATGTCCTCAGCCAAAATCAATATAAACACCAGCAGTATACAGACAGAGGATTACATCCTTTGAACTTCTTTCCTGTGGAAGTAGGATTTTACTCAATAGGAGTTCAGGACATAGCCTGAGATTTTCAGAAGCACTGTGACCTGACCCAGCTCTGGTCCTATCTGCAGCCAGGGATACAACATGACTTGTGACATGATAACATCCTACCATACTAGATGTTCTTCACCCTGGCTGAGTTCTTGCTTCCATGAACTTCGTTACAATGTACACCAGGACAACCTATTTCTCAAACAGTTTGCTTTCCCATTTGCCCTTTCCTAGTATTAATTTTTACAGAGAAAGGATGAGGGTATTGTTTTGGAGTATCTCTCAGAAAGTTCAGTTTGTGTTTCTGTAGGTTGCTATGTAAACAGTAGAAACAAATAGAACATGTTTTCACTCATGCTTTGTGCTTCCTCTGGTCCTCTGTGATATACAATATGCTTATATTAGCACCTGCAGTGAGACATGCTAAGCAGGCAGATTTGAGGAAAAAAATGCCTTGAGAATATTATTTTAAAAACTGGGACTTTCACTCTAAGTTGATAGACGCAAACCACGGCTGGAACACGGGATAGGTCCTATGACTGCACAGAAGATCAGTGCAAGGCGTGGCACTTTTCTACATTAGTCCTAAAAACAAGTAGTTTTAGGGTAAGGCTTTATGTTGGCCCTCCATCTAAAGGGACATTTCACTTATAATCTATAATACTGATATTCAGTTTCCAGAAATCAAAATCTGATTTATCTTTTTTCTTTTACTGTTTTAGATGTCTTTTCCCCATATTAGGATACACAATTTTATCTTGATTGGATGGGAGATACAATTGGCACTGAGAGATTCACATCATGTCCTCCACAACTATTGGAATATCTAGTGGTTTTCATAGCAAGACTATATTGAAGATAGTATCTTAAATCCTTAGGGATTAGGTGAAAGTTTGAAAATGTGACTTGAGGCTGAAAATACAGAAGGCTAATAAAGAACAGTAAAAGAACAATTTTTTTCTTGTCCTTTTTTTTTTTTTAACTTTCAGTATTTTCTTATTTTAGCAAATCATAGAATCATAGAATCATAGAATCATAGAATTGTTTAGGTTGGAAGAGACCCTTGGGATCATTGAGTCCAACCATCTACCCTACTCTACAAAGTCCTCCCATACACCATATCCCTCAGCACCCCATCTAAACGGCTCTTAAACACATCCAGGGATGGTGACTCAACCACCTCCCTGGGCAGCCTATTCCAATGCCCGACCACTCTTTCTGTGAAGAATTTTTTCCTAATGTTCAGTCTAAACCTACCCTGTTGGAGCTTGAAGCCATTCCCTCTCGTTCTGTCATTAATTACCTGTGAGAAGAGACCAGCACCAACCTCTCTACAGTGTCCTTTCAAGTAGTTGTAGAGAGTGATGAGGACTCCCCTCAACCTCCTCTTCCTCATACTAAACAGTCCCAGCTCCTTCAGCCTCTCTTCATATGATTTGTTTTCCAAATGAGCCTTTGTACTCTGAAAAAAGCTCAGCTACGAAGTACAGCTTTTGGTGATATTAAGTTTTGTTCTAGAAGAGTCCCAAAAGCTACCTCCACAACATATTATGATCATAAGATTATCAGACCAGAGTAGATATGTTGTGAATTATTCATTGCAATCATAATAATTGAATGTAGATTGTAGTTAGAAAGACTGTTAGACAACTTTACGGTATTTTGTGCCATAACCTGTTCTATGCCACTTGTGCCTAGCACCGATGATTAAGACAGTGTCCTGAAAGTCAGAGGGTTCCAGTTACAGTATATTGCATTTCAGCAATCTTTGGTGGCATATATTCCCCTGAGTTTATTGCAAATTACAGCACTAATTTCATTGCAACCCTCAAGGCTGTCCAACTACAAAAGCAATTTTCTGTTCTCTTCTCAGTTGCAGAAATAAACTGTTTCTTTGCATGTGAAAAGTGAGAGGGACTAAATCCTATTCCTCAAAAGAACCATAACAGAAGAAACAAGCCAGGTGTTCATGTCCTGTAAAGTACTGGAGTTTGGCAGCTACTTCAGGCAGTGAGGGAGGGTAACAGCTACAGGATGCATTACTGGGAGGGATGATGCCACTGGCAAAGTTCTCCTAAAGTCTTTGGTGTGAATGGTTACATGTGTAATGTCTTACTGTATACTCACTGCACTGGGCCACTGCTGCAAAAAGAAAGAGAGAAAGTAGGACAGATAAATATAACACACCAATGATTTCACTTACTTAGCAAATAAATGTAATACACCAGTATTTTCATTTACTTAGCAAAGGTACACAGACATCACTACCGTCAAGCTGAAACACATCTTCAAATGGAAAGAAATGCATCACTCTGCCAATAATGAATACACTGGGTGATCCTCTGGTGTGGCAGGTCTGTACTCAAGCCCAAACCAAACTAGCACTTCCTCCAAAGTTCAGTGAGTTCACTGCACATTAAAATTGACATACTTTTGCAGATTCTGGGTATGTGTTTCATCAAAAATTTAAAAAGGCAGTCTGGATTTTATGTAGAAGAGGGGATTGCCTCAAAATGTCTTCCATTTTCTTCTTCCCCTTGGGGTATTCCTTGTAGAGCTGACATAACTGGTGAATAAGTTGAAAGCTGCAAGAGTAAACTGAGCATCAAATGAACATCCTAGAACCTGGGAAGGTCTTCAGTGCCTAGCAAAATTCTGGCCTTAATTTCTCATCTGAGAGGCAGAAAATGGGGAAGAGGCATAAACATTTCATTTAATTTTTTTAAAGAAAGAAAAAAAGGAAAACATCCAATGTTATTCTGGTGCTGCTGTCTGATCTAGATAGATCAGTGTATCTTCATATGTTGAAGTTCACAGGCTATTTTAAATTCCAGCATGGTCCCTGGACCATGATAATGTCAATTCCCTGTAGATGGAGAACAGGCTGCACAGGCTGTTCCCTGGACACACTAAAAAGGACAACATTAGTACTGCTTTACAGCCTAGTTTTAGAGAACTCTTAGTTTACATTCAGAAAAAATGGTTTGTAGGTGTCTCTACAGTCTGTGGGGTTTTTTTTTGTCCCGGTTGATAGGTTCAAAATTTCTGTCTTTCTTTTTCTTAAATTGCAGAGAGAACTTTAAATATGTGCGAGTCTCAAAAGATACTTAGTCCTGCATGTTGACTTAACTCTTTATAAAGAATGAAAAATCACATCAAGTGCTCAGATTATTAAATAAGGCTTTTGATAAACCATGTAGTTTCCAGTTGATTTTCTTAACTGGCTGTTATTTTAACGTTATATATTTTAAGTTTTCAGAGGAGTATTGGCACAGAATAAAATATAAATTATTTTTCATTTGGATCCATGCCTAAGGTCATCATATCTAATTCCATAATTAGTGGCATGATGAAGGAAGTGAAAACCAAATTAAAAACAGGACAAAGTACTACATTAAGGCAATAAATATAGCATTTCAGTGAAAGAGAGAAAGAACCTATTTCTGTCCTTAATGATGCCTAGAACCTCTGGAGAACCTTTACCAAGCCTGGTTCACTAGACACAGTAAAACACATTAAGTATCAGAGATGACACCTTTATAGAAGCAGTAATGCATTGTGAGCTTTTCAGTCAAAGCAATTCAGACATAAAAATTTATATTAGTTTGAGGAACTGTATTAGTGTGCAGAAAACCACTTGAAACTAAAGTCTCCATTCATAAACCAAAAAATTAATACAGTCAATTAATGTGCTCTGCATCTGGTCTTCACAGCTTGCTTTTATTTATTTGATGTGATGAATGATACTGCATTTGCTGAATATTGTGATGCAAATGTTTTCATCCTTGAAGAATGTTGAGTGGTTAGCACATGCTAACCAAAGCTAAATCCATCCTATGTAGCTTGGTTATTACAGCAGTAAATACAATCTTTGTGATTACTACCCCTTTTTCCTAGAGGAAACCATGATGGCTGTTGTGCAGTTCTTGCTCATAAAATGAATAAATAAATAAAGTCTGTTAGGTTCACTGCAAAAATTCTTCTGCTCCTAGGAATTGTCTCTATGATTCTGACTTTCTTCTGCAGGTAACTCCAACTTAAATTGTACATTTTTGTCTTGAATTAACTTGAATTACACGCAGAGATGGTTGCAGCCAGCTCACAAGAGAATAATCACACTCGGCACAGTGCAACATGACACAGACAACTGCTGGGCATCCCAGAAGCAGCCCAATGGTGTTCTTATACTGTTTCTGGTACCAAAGCTAGTTTAATTTTTAGTAGCTTAGCTGTCTTAAATGGCTTTGCTGCTCATTGCAGACTGTGAAAGTTCTTCAAAAAATCAGTGCATATGTAGAGATAAATAATAATCAGACATGGTGGAAACTGGTTTGCTGAATAGTTGCCTCTTAGAAATTCTTGACTAAACAGGATGAATTGGCAAGTCATTTAACCTCTTTCTGCTGGAGTTTCCTATACAAAGCAGGGATAATGACAGAGCTGTAAGGTTTTCTTTCGTTAATGATTCCAGAATGTTTTAAAAACTCAAAATGAAACATTTTGTTAGCAATGTAACAGATAATAATTATGACTCATTTCAGAGTCAGTTTAGGCTCCATGAGGATTCCTCATATCTTTGTGACCCAACTGTGGTAAATTAGTGGTGATGGAAAGGAGAAAAAAAACTTATAGAATTAGTACCTTTTTGCCTCAATGTGAGAAACCCAAGTATTGTCTTCTACAATTACTGTTAAAGAAATATCTATTAAGGATCTATTCTAATATCATATTTTCGTAGAATTTCATCAAGCCAATTTATAAACTACCTTTCAATAATACTGCTTATCTTATTTTATATTCAAACAGTAGTCCAGCTCTATCCATTTTAATAGACATTCAACACAGCCTGTAAAGTCAATTAACTTTTACAATATTTAGAAATGAGGCTAGGCATTCTCAGACCTTGAAACAGAGACATTATTCAAGACAAATGATTTTACAGGTAGTTTGGTTAATAGAGCTATAATCTAGCTGTAACAGCCTATTTGGGCATAGGCCAAGGTAAGCATTTTTAATATACCTCCTTCCTCTCTTTATAGCTGACTCAGAACTTTGGAAGGAAAAATGTACCCCTGAAACTTAGAAGAAAAAAGACACAACAGTGATAATCTGGATTGATTTATTTTGCAAATTCTTTGTATTTTTCTGTGACTTTATTTGAAAATTGTACATTAAGGAACTTTTACCAATTTGAGAGACAGCTCTCTTGTTAATTAAAAACTTTTTACATACTTGCCAGTACCTCCTAAATTACTTAAGATATCTGCTTCATTATTTCTAGTTTTCAGGTGTTAAATATAGGGTATGATAAATAATAAGGACAAGAGGTAATAGGCACTGTCATGGTTTAACCCCAGCTGACAATTAAGAACCACACAGCCACTCGCTCACTCCCCCCAGTGGGATGGGGGAGAGAATCAGAAAAGTAAAAGTGAGAAAACTTGTGGGTTAAGACAGTTTAATAAGTGGAACAAAAGCCATGCATGCAAGCAAAGCAAACAAGGAATTCATTCACCACTTCCTGTCCACATGCAGGAGTTCAGGCATTTCCAGGAAAGCAGAGCTCCATCATGCCTAATGGTTACTTGGGAAGACAAACACCGTAACTCTGAACATCTCCCCTTCATTTTTCTTCCCCCAGCTTTATATACTAAGCATGATGGCATATGGTATGGAATATCCTTTTGGTCAGTTGGGGTTAGCTGTTCCAGCTGTGTCTCCTCCCAGCTTTTTCTGCACTCCCAGCCTGCTTGCCAGCAGGGCAGTGTAAGGAGAAGAAAAAGCCCTGATGCTGTGTAAGCACTGCTCAGCAATAACTAAAAAATCCCTGTATTACAAAACTGTTTCCAGCAAATCTCCAAAACATAGCACCATACTAGCTAGTATGAAGAAAATTAACTCTACCCCGACTCTACCCCAGCCAAAACCAGCACAGACACACGTTAAAAAAAAAAAAAGAAAAAAGAAATTCCATCTGACATCTGAAAAGACAAAACACTTTTACTGTGAGGGTAATCAAGTACTGGCACAGCTTTCCCAGAAAGCTTGCGGACTGTCCATCCTGGGAGATACTCAAAGCTCGACTGGACAGTCTTTGGCAAAGTGTTTAGCTGTCCCTGCTTGAGCAGAGGTGACCTCAAGAGGTGCCTTCCAAGTTCAGTTGATTTTCTCTTAAAACAAGGATTGGACTGTTTTTGCTTAAACATGATTTTGAAACTGTATTTTCACATAACTGAATAACAGGAGGGAAAAAACAGACTGAAACACAGAAAATCTCTCCATGCTGGAAATCCACATTTTTCATTTAGAGCTGTATTTCTCACATGTAAAAGTAGGTAAAGTGCACTATGAATTAAGCATTTAGTAGGTGAATACTATATACTATTTCACAAGCAGCTCAGCGTTGTACAATAATCATATTGCTTGAGTGTGAATTGAGACACCAGTGCCAGCTCTAAGCCAACTTCAGTATTCTCAGTTTTACATTAAGAATACAAAAGAAGGGAGGGAAAGTACTGGGCCTAAATGAATTGAGAGCAGCCCTGAGGAAAATGACTGGGGGATGTTGGTTGATGAGAAGCTCAACATGAGCTGGCAATGTGCACTCGCAGCCCAGAAAGCCAACTGCATTCTGGGCTGCATCAAAAGAAACATGGCCAGTAGGTGGAAGGAGGTGACTCTACCCTTCTACTCCACTCTTGTGAGACCCCACCTTGACTAGTGTCCAGCTTTGAAGTCCCCAGCTCAAGAAAGACATGGACCTGTTGGAATGAGTCCAGCAGAAGGCCACCAAGGTAATCAGAGGGCTGGAGCACCTATGCTATGAGGACAGGCTGAGAGAGTGGGTTGTTCAGATTGGAGAAGAAAAGGCTCTGGGGAGACCTTACAGAAGTGTTCCAGTACTTAAAGAGCACCTACAGGAGAGATGGGGATTGTATGAGGGAGCATAGCTATAGGATGAGGGGTAACAGTTTTAAACTGAAAGAGGTTAGATTTAGATTAGAAAGTAAGAAGAAATTCTTTATTGTGAGGGTGGTGAGACACTGGAACAGGCTGCCAAGAGTAGTTGTGGATTCCTCTTCCCTGGACATGTTCAAGGTCAGGTTGGATGGGGCTTTGAGTAACCTGATTTCATGGAAGGTGTCCCTGCCCATGGCAGTGGGATTGGAACTTGATGATTTTTAAGGCCCCTTCCAACCCAAACCATTCTATGATTCTACGAACTGCTCCTTTGCACAATCTCAAGCACAAGTGTATCTGCACGTACTGGGTTACATGGCAACATTTTTGTAGCAGGCAAGTTGAGGGGTGGTCTCTGTCAGAAGAAACCAGGAGCAGCCCCTGGGTTGGAAATAGCTGGTTCCAGCCAACCCCAAAACAGACCCATCACTGGGTAAAGTTAAGCCCATCAGAAGCTCTGGTGGCATTTCTGCAATAAGATATTTAAGAAAGGGTAAAAACCACAGTGCAGCAGTTGTGAGAGAGAAGAGTGAGAAAAATGTGAGAGAAACAGTCCTGCAGACACCAAGGCCAGTGGAGAAGGAGGGAGAGAGGTGCTCCAGGCACCAGAGCAGAGATTCCCCAGCAGCCTGTGGAGAAGACCATGGTGTAGCAGGTTTTCTCCCTGAGGGCCATGGAGGGAGATGGAGGAGGTGGATGTGCCCAGAAGGAAGCTGCAGTCTACGGAGAGCCCATGCTGGAGCAGCCTTCTGGCAGGAGCTACAGTCTGTGGAGGGGAGACCATGCAGTAGCAGGTTTTCCAGCAGGAGCTGCTGTCTGTGGGGAATACATGCTGGAACAGTCAGCTCCTGAAGGACTGCAGCCTGTGGAAAAAAAAACATGGTAGAGCAATTCTTGAAGAACTGCAGCACTTGGAAAGGACTCACACTGGAGAAGTTTGTGAAGGGCTTTATCCCATGGGATTAATTTTGTCCATACACACACAGCCTTGCAGAGCCCATCCAGTAACTCAGTGGATGGAGTCAAAAAGCACACAGGCCTTCACACTCCCTCTTGTCTGAGCTTCTGTGGCAGTGTAAAAGCAGTGCCAGGACTCCTCACACTTGAGAAGCAGGAGCCTTTTTAATTGCCCATAAAAAAGAACAAGCCCCCCAAAAGGAACATTTCATGTATAGTTTTGGGGTTTTGTAATGGAAGTATTTTTTACTTGAAAATGGAATATAACTACTGAAAGCATTTTCGCAAGCCACCAAATGGCTACTGCACTGAGGAACTTGCCATCACTGCAGACCTGATCAACTTGTCTCAACTTCATTATGTTCATTTACTCCTAGGCAAGCTTGAAAACACTGACATTAAATACTAATCAACAATGAAGATCATTCTTATTTAGTGGAATAGCTTTCTTAGGGTTAATGTCATATGTGTAATCTAAGTTTTTTATAAATTTGACCCAATTATGATATTTCTATTCTAAATGGTTACATCTTTTTAATGCTCTTATAAATGTATCTGAAGGTAGTGCTAATGTAATAGCACTTAAAATTGCCTTCATTTTCCCTATTCTGAAGAACACATCTTTACAAATTTTTCCATTGCTTTACTATCACAAATTGTCAGCTTCAGTTTTTGAGAATTCCCTTATGATTACAGCTTCACTTACAAAATATTGTAAGAAAGTGACAAACTTACTTTTTTTTTCCTTCCATCTCAAATTTCAGGGAACACAACTCTTGTTTATGCTATGGCTTACAAGCTGAGATCATGTATAACAAGCAGCAAGTCAGGGTGATATCTTTTCATTTATTTTACATAAAGTAAAAAGTTCAAGATTTGTTGTTTTGGTTTTGATTTTATATTTCTTTTTCCACCCTATAAACTTCTGAAATAGAAAGATGAGGTCCACAGAGTGCAAGCAAAAATATTTAAGTAAACTGGGAGACAAGCTAGAAAAAACACAAAACAAGTATTTGCTTACTTTTAAAAAAAATAATACCCCCCCCCCCCCACCACTTTATTTTATTTGAATCTATTTGAATTTTCCTGGAATTATTATCTATAATGCAACTGTGATTACAAATATTAGCCACAATTAGAACTGAAATGTCCTAGGTACTATCCAAAAATGGCACAGAAATGCCTGAAATTTCCATGCCAAGCAGAGAATTCAGAGACTGGGTCTTTTTACGCTTCTCTTATGATCTCTTGTCTCTTGCATTTGAAATATCAATCATGAACATTCACAGGAAGCAGGTATTAAATGATGGAAGAGTAATTGAAATTTTTTTAATATAACAGATTATATTAAACATATAACCAGTATATCCAGTTCAGCTTCTGTAAGCAGACAAATTCAAAATAAAAACATGACATTGTTTTTAATTGGTAATAACTAGCTGAGAATTACTCTTAGGTGTAGTGAATTCTATGTTCAACTTTACATCTATTTGCTTTTTCTTTCTAAAAGCTGTTCTGTATCTCAGGCAACATAGGCAATTAATTTCAGCAGCACCATGTTAAGCAGGTCTTGTGAGAGTAATGCAGTGTTCGTTCTGGTCTTAAAGGTTACGAATATACTGCAGATTTCTGCAGATTTTAAATTTGAAAGGGAAGGATAGTTTAGCTATCCTTTGGAATATAAAAACATCTTGATATAAGTAATGGAATATAGGGAACATAAGGGAAGATGAAGGTGTGATATCAAGGTGAAGAATGCAGGAACACATAAAAGAGGAAATAAAAAAGTGAATGGAGTCTTGGAATCTGTGGCAACTGGATCCCCTGCTCAGCTGTAGCACTGCCTTAGCCTAGACTTCTCCATCACTTTTCTGACACACTTGAATGTGGTCAAATATTTGCCACAGAGCATTCATCCATTCTGACTCCATTTTGGATATGGCAATATAATGATGGTTTTGGAAAAAGCAGGAAATTTTTTTTAGAAAATTGCAGCCCAAGTGTCTACACCATGGGCTTAGCAAGATTGAAAAGCAATGTTGCTGGTTATTTCTGCTGTATTTAACTGAGCCAACCCTGTTGCTGGTTGGTTCCTATTACAGAACAAAGAAATAAAGAGATTTTAAACAGATTAAGAGGAGTTTTGCACTCTTTTTAACTCTGGGGTAGCCTAAGATTTCAACTGTAAGGCTTTTGTTTAAACATGTTTGTCCTCTGTGATCAAAGACTCTCAATCACAGACACAGTGCACACAGGTAAGTTGAAGTGAAGAATATGGGCAGGATAGACTCTTGTCCTGAAAGAAAATAAACAAAACACCTTTGTCCAGTTTCAAAGCTAGACTTTGGGATAAAGTCACATAGCAAATGGAAAAAGAAATGGAAAAACACTTTTCCCTAACAGCCTAGCATTTCCAAATGTTCAAAAGTACAAATACAGATGACGCCACAGTGGTTTTCAAGGTTACATGGCTGCAATTTAAAATATGTATTCTTTGAAAACTTGGATTTGAATTTGCTTTAGAAGAATCTCAGATTACAGGTTTTCCTTGGTTTTTTAAGTTTGCATATTTTCTTTGAAAAGCAACAGCATTCCAGTTTCACATGTAATAAATCCACTGTGCATAATTTCAGATCTTATATATCACTTGGTTAATACCATTACAAAATAGTCATTATTTGGTCTTCTTTGTGGGTCATCTGGCCCATGCTCATCTCTAAATAAACCCACATTTTTGTACAAAAGCCCATAATTTATCATGCAGATTTTCCTTCTTACATGGCCACAGTTATGTTTTAGGTGACTTATCCACGTACAGCACTTTGTAGTAATAGTTAATTCAAAATGCTCTTTCAAATGCTCATGCAAATTTATGCTCCTATTTTCCTGTTCCTTGTTGATCTATATAGCCAAATGCCTTCCAGGTTTACTGTGCTTTGTAAATAAGAGAGGTCTTACAATGTGCCTCAGAAATGCTTGCTCAATATTACTACTTGTAAAGATTATATTGCTCTTTATATAGCGTTATATAGAGTCATAGCATTCTCATTCTACTAACAACTCCCTTTGAACAAGACAAGAAAAAGTTTTATTTTTTTCTGCTATTGCAGGAAGGGCAACAAGATTTAATTACGTATCCATTGTTTTCAATCAGTCTTAAAAAAAAATAATCTTATATGCTTTTTTTATTAATGAATGAACTTCACCACAAAGTATTCATACTGGGAACTGGTAATTTATATTTTCCCAATGGGAAATTTCAGGATATTTTTGCACATACGTAGTTTGTTCATAAATTTGAGAAATCATGAACTGCAGGAGAAAAATACAGAACAACTCTTGTAGATCCAAACATGCTTGATGGCAAACGGATATACAAAAACTATTGTAATTCAGATAAAACTTTTTTATTGAAAATAATGAGACCTTTTCCACAACACAGCTCATTATCATCAACAAAGAAGGGGTGAAATCCTTGAGCTATACTACTGAAAATTCTTTTCTCTAAAGGGACTTTTAAACATTTTGAAATAGAAAATAAGCTGCTAGTGATAGACTTAGAAGTGGGGAAAAAGAAAGAAAATTCCCTGGACTTACACTTATAGCAACCCATGGGAAACTCACTGACATGATGTAATTTGACCACGATTTATTAAAAATTTAAGTGCTGCTGTAAAATATTTTAACATAGTGGAACTGGAGTACATTATATATTTAATAATAATTGATTTTGTATTAATTTTTACAAACACTGGGATTTAGAGAGCTTCAGAGAAGAGAACAGGCTTACTGAGAATTTCATTCAAATTTCTCAATGAAAACTGCATGTCTAAGTACTACAGTCACCTCCAGAAAGTAAATATACGCTTACTGATTTCTAAATTTAATGTGATCATTATAAAAGCTGTTATTTTGACATGTCCATTCCTGGACTTTGCAATAATGTGCAAGAAGATAATATAAAATTTCTCGGTTTGTGTGTCAAGGTTACATAAAATGCAATGATTGTTTTGTATGTCCCTGTTCAGTAACAAACTTTCCTCACAGGTAGTCACCAACTACAATCAACAATAATGAAGAGAGAAGTTCCTACTGTCACAGAGAACTCCACCAGAATGAAATCTGAAAGTCCTAAGAAATGTTGCTTTCATCACCTGCAAAAACCAAAACAAAACAAATAAACAAACAAAAAAAAAAATTCAAAACTCCAACAACCTAACCCTCCGAGAAATGAAATTTTTATGTTGAAATTAAAGACAAGACACACATAGTTCTTTGCCTCAGCTTCTGTAATGACAAGCTCACTTAGGCATCCTTTAAGAGAATTATTTAGCTAGTTGTCTTACATTGTATTTAGCACTTTATATCTCTTCATTGAGTCTGATAGGTAAGCTAACAAACATGAAGGAAAAAAAGTTGAGAACAATGGATTGTCATATAGGTTGTAATACCAAGTGTTCTTGATTCAAAGGGAAGCCCTTTGAAAGATCGATGGGGGAGGGGGGAGACCGCCTCTGAATCACATTTCAGAAGGAGCTAATGGTTTCTTTTCACAAACGACGCAATTTTAGAT
The DNA here is from genome assembly GCA_033628505.1 of Tringa tobata. Lineage (NCBI taxonomy): Eukaryota > Metazoa > Chordata > Aves > Charadriiformes > Scolopacidae > Tringa > Tringa tobata. Next base: position 1,946,191 of record JAHREE010000061.1, read on the forward strand.
TGCCTAAATATATTTTCAGATATTGCAATGATCTTAAAATGAAGCTTGATCCCTGCTTATTTTGAGGGAACAGATGAGAGGACTCTTTTAGAATATGTTTATTTTAAAATATGGTTACTTTCCACCCATTCTTTAAATTTGGTCCTTCTGTTTATTCATTAGAAATTTTAGGGCAAGTAAATTTTAACTTAAGTTTCTAACCTTTAGATGTTCAATTATAAAATATATTCCCATATATAAAGCCACAGCACATTCCAGAAATAAAGACTGAAAAAAAACCCCAAACACAGAGAAAGGTTCTTAGTTCTGGTTTGAGGACTCCATACATTCAGCTGACACCAAGGCTTTGAAACTGGCAATAACACAGCGAGGTTTCATGAAGTATGCCAAACTTCATTTAGTTTTGACATGTTATTATAAGCCCTGTTGCCTTTTTTTTTTTTCTTAAATGACATATAATAAACATGAACTTAGCTAACAAAGCAAAAATGATAGGCTCAAGTATGGCATTTTACATAATGTGCAGTTTCATTTGTATAAGGGTGGCATTGATAACAAATTAAGTAAACATTAGCCAATTAGTCTTTCATTTGAATATAAATTGGCAATGCAGTCACGCCAATCTGTTCAGTCAGGCTGTGGGAACATTGATGTTGTCCTGCTACAATCTTTTTTAAAAAATGTTAAACACATTCCTTTATCAAACTCAGAAAACAGCACTTTTTATTTCTGTTCTTGAAAGAGAGGAAAATGCTTGATATATTTAATGTTGTATAAAACCAATTAAGAACTGTCCTTGACTCATTATTATTCCAAAACTGCCAGTAAAACTGCACTTCTCTTTGCATACCAACAGTACAAGTTGATAAGATAGGGATAACAGTGTCTTCATGAACAGGTGATAAAATACAGATGAGAGTGTCTCAACAAACTGGGAAGTTAACTGAAATTACCAGGGTGACATAGCCAAAAGAATAGGAGAGTTAATTGAAGCTGCAGGACTGAGAGAACCAAAAAATAGGGGAATTAACTGAAAATGCAGAAGTTAGACAATTATAAAACTGCTAAAGTTAAACTTTTATGTAATAGGAGGATCGAGAAGTCTGTACCTTCCAAGTAGCTCAGCCAATGGGGAAAGGAAGAGGGTTACATGCAGCTGGGGAATTAGGATAAAATGGAGGATGCGTCCTCTGGAAAACTGAGAGACCCCACAGGGGAATGCCCCAGTGGACTCTCCCTTTATTAGAGCAGGACTCCTCCATCTCCCTTGTGAACATTGACCTCTGGCTACGGGATTTTCTGCACAAAGTTGATTGTCTACTCCCATAACTCCCCCCTCTTTTGCTAATTCAGGGAACAGCAATGGTAATATTGGTACAGTGGTAAATACTACTTTTTTCTCAAAATCAAAATCAAGCAGGTAGATGCAGCTGAAAAATACTTTTCCCTCAAAGAGAGTCACACAGAGATGATTACTGATATTATTCCTGTGCAAAACAAGAGGATCTTAGCTTCTGATGAACTTCTGATGAACTATTCAGAAGATGCGGTTCTTACTGCCTTTAGTTTTGTACACTGCCTTTAGTTTATAGACCACAGACCTCAGTGTTTGCTGTGTCTTTCATTTATATCCTTCTTTAATCTGGCCAAAGTGTTTGCCACCCAAGTAATTTTCTTCTTTTTTATTTGGTAACAGCAAAGGTTTTACTACACTTCTTACTCAGTATTTTTGATGTTTCTTGCTGGTTACATCACTTTCCATATTTCCTTGTTTCTGCTTTCCCATCATGCTTTTGGCAATGCTTTGGCAATTCTGGGACTTAAAGCCTAAGAAAAGACATTTTCTCCTTCAAGTTTCAAAATCTGCTGACTCCAGGAGTAGTGTCTAGATTTTCTTGCAAAGTCACACGTGAAGACACACCACAGCCATGTGACCTCAGAGTACTTAAATGGCTATAACCAGTGTGAAGAGACGACTGAACCAAATTCTTCCCAGAGTAACACCAGAGAGTGAAAGAGAGGGTGGAGCAGTGGCACCTTTAACCAGAGTTTTCTGTAGCAATTGAAGGTTAATTGTGTTTCCTCCAACTCTGCCTTTTGTTTCTGACTCAGGTGCTTTCACATAAAAGTCTTCAACAATGAGGTGTCATCCAGAAAATAATTTGTATGGTTTTTTTCCATCTCTGAGAAGAGAAGTTGATCCCTGTCACTCATGTTTTTCAAAACCTTTTACATAAAGAAAAGGATAAAATAGCTGAACATATATAGTAGAGAAGGCCTTCCTAATATTGTTTTTTTTTTTAAGTGTTAGTGCATCATTTAATGTTTGGTCTCCTGTTAAAGAGTACGAATACAATCCACTGTAAGTTTTTTATTTAAGGGAATGCTTAATACAGTTGAAAGAGTACCTGCAGTGGAAACTATTACTTGAAACACAAGCAATATATATAGAAAAAGAGTAGCAACTGAAGTCCTTTCTTAAAAATTCTTCTATCTTTTACAGCTGTTTCTGTTTTATATTTAAGAAACTTTTGTAGAAGATATAGTTTTGTTATGGATTTGCTGATAATGATAATAATAATATGATGTTATACTGTCCTTGAATCTCATAATTAATTTGCCACACTTCTTTCGCTGACAGTTTGTTCTGTTCCATATTATCTACAGGATTTCCCCACTAGCAGCAAAAAATTAATATTAAACACACAAATTAATATGTATACGCAAAATTTATTTCTCATGCATTTTAATAACAAAAATTAAAATAAAAATATCAAAGTAGCCATATTAACATGAACTCTAGGTTCATCCTGCATCTTAGTCATTCTGGCAGCCTAGATGATTTTGTTTGCAGAAGATTTCTTCATACCAGTGTCATATTTAGTCTAGATATATGTTATACTCAAATACACTGAAGAAAAAGAAGTTGTGACTTACCAAGATTTTAACTAAGACACATGGAATACAAGGTATTGAATTCAGTCTTCATTAGTGGGTGCAACTCATTCAGTAAAGTAAAAGCATGAAGCTTTGCAAGACTGGCTATGACTTCATGCAAGTATGTTAAAAAGACAGGAACCAGAACCAAAAATATATTCCAAACTTCTAGTTAATTATACTTTTACCATCTTGCACTATAATATTTGTTCATATAATCTTCTCATTTTTTCATTCCTAATTAGCACAATATCTACTTTCAAGTGAAAATACAAGGGAATCCTTTTACTGGTTCATTAATCAGTAATGAATGGGTGAGACAGGTCAGAAATTCTTGTAGTATTTTCCTGCACTTAAATTTTTTCTTCCTCATCCTTCTTTCTTTGGGTAGTGTTTTTATTTTTCCTTTTCATCTTAGAAAGAAAATTAAAAAAAAAATAAATTTAATACCTTATACTCTTCCAAAGACAGTTTTTGTACACCCACTGTCCTATAATATAAATGAGAAAATATTTTTCTGAATTTTCACAACAGCTACTTAAATCCTTCCTGTAACTTCAAAGTGTGTTCATTTTGATTTTCAATCACTTGTCTGTACCTTTGTTGCTAGTTCCTTTGCAGGTTGTCATACACTCAATCTTTTTGTCTTTCTGTGATCCCCAATCTGTCTCCAATTCTTCCACTGGCCTCAAAGTACTGAGGCTTTGCTTTCTGCAGTACTTCACAGAAAATAGAACACCACAGGCAGCTCATAAGAAACAATAGTTCCTGGAAGGCAGCTGGGAAAAAAGTGAGGAAAGCTTACAAAAAAACATAGGTCAAGCTCTGTGCAAAGGAAGGTCCCCCTTTCTAACATGGTTATACTTTTCTATAAAACAGATCAATTAATTAGGATTATCCCCTCTTAAAACTTCGCTCTATCACAGCAGGACTTTTTGGATCTTCTGGACAACTGTATCAGATTTGTTCAGCTGCAGTTTTCCTCTTTAGTTGAAACTAGAATAAAATGAAGTAAAAAGCATGTTGAAGGTCTCACTTCCTTTCTAATGGCTATTTCTGCATAATAGTTATTAAAATGTGCAGAACATCCTTTCTTCTCCTTGCACTTTATGCTCAGGCAATGTCACTCTGATGTTCAACTAGCAAAAAGCACCTCTGATTCTCATTAACTTATGCTTGGGGTAATGCTTCTTCTTTGATCATAGAAATCCAATCCCATAGACACCTTTTTTATTTTTTCCCTAGAGTACATGTGTAGAAAATGAAGGATGGCCAGACTGCCACACCTCCAATATCAAACAGCTAACTCATAATGGATCCGATTTTCAACAGGCTTATCTCATATTGATAGGAACTTGCAAAACAGGGGTAGAACTGCACAAGACAGGACTTGTTCCCACCACTCAGTCCTAGCTATTGACCTGACTCACTGGCATCATAGCAATAACCATTACTCGATTTGCTTTCTAGACCAAAGTAAGCCCTGGAATTTTAAAGTCTTACAGGACATCAGTACAGACTTGCATGGGACAGACTTTGGGACTGTCAGTAGGATTGCATTCAGTGTTAAATTAGGTATAGGAGAATTCATCTATTATTTCCAGAATGCCAAAAATACTGAGAGTTTTGAACAAGATAAAAGCAAGAAAAACTAACTTAAAGTTCAAAAATATATACACTGCAGTATTTCATTTCATTAAACCTAGTTAGAGTTCTAAATAGCTAGAATCCAAGTCAATCATCCAAGCTAATTTAGAAAAAAAGAAATTATTGTAGTTCAAAAGGACTGAACCAGACTTTCGGATAAACTTCTGGCAACACCAAACATGGATAACCTTTTAACTCCACCCCCACTCTGAGACAATTACAAACCCTCTGTGAAACTGTCTGTGACTGGTATTTTATCAAAGCTTGCGTCCTGTTTCCTTCCAGTACTACTATTTGGTTTTCAACAAAACTATCTCAATTTTTGACATCCCAGTCATTGTGTATGCAGTCCAAATAAAGGTACTTCTTCTTTTTTCGTGATCATCAGCCAGTAATTCAGTCTGTTAGGTATAAAAGTCTAGTTTCTATTTCTGATCTTTCATTACTTATATGCTTTGTACATAACACCTAAAACTTTCTCCAAATTTATTCTTTAATTCTATTTTTTTGCCATATCTACTAGGAAAAACTGGCATTTTCACTCTGGAAATGCCATTGCAGTTGAAATGTTCCTGTTGATTTTAGAGATTACCAGAAGATTTGGAGCTTCTGGTAATTCCTGCCCAGCACTGCACATTCATCCATAGGACGCCACAGTTTCTTCTTGTATATACTTCTGTGATAACGGTTAGCAAGCCCTTCCTTTTTGAAAAGATTATTTTCTGATTCCCTGTTTCATTTAGGTCTTCCTTGCCACCATTTTATTTGTAATTACTCAGCTTCCTCTCACATCTACATTATTGTTGCAGCATGTGCTTGATCTTATTCTGTCTACTCAATATTTTATCTACAGCTGTGTCCTTTTAATATTGACATTTGGGCTAGTGTGGTTCATTCTTCAAATCTTTCCAATTTTTAATGTTTTTTCTAAGTCATTTTAACTTCATAGTATTTATCTTGAACCATAATCAGCTGAAAACATTTACAGACATCTGGGGAAGCTTTAGTTCAATTATTTACAGTCTTTTCTTTTGTATATGAAGAATTTCTACTTTTCTTTAGCCACCATTTCAGATTCTTCTTTTGTTCCTGGAGATTACAGTAGATACCCATTGATACTCAGTCATCGCTGATTTGCTCTTACCTAGACCCTGCCTTCCTCTTACTTCCCATGATAGTCTTCTCATGCACATGCACAGATTTCAGCAGTAAAATTAATTCTGGGAGAAACAGTTCTTGTGATTTTCTTATTTTAGCCAAACTTGACCTTACCACAATTCAATTTTCGCCTTTGGTCTTAGTTTTCAAGTCACAGAAGGCCATGTTTTCATAAAACACCAAGGGCTGATTGCTCCCCAGCAGCAGGAACACCCTCACACCAGATCAGGGTGATGTTCTGAGATTTACCTGGAAATCCGAGGTGCATAGCTCACAAATGGAATATTGCCTTGTTTCTCTGAGGGCCAATGGTGGGTTCTCATAAAAACAATGAACAACGCAGAATTTGCCATAACCATTCCTAAACGTATCCAAATCCAGGATGCAAATCTGTGTAATCACCACTGCTTGAACAGCCAATTGCAGTCTCTTTACACCACACCTCACCAAACTGGGCAACACAGGTCCTGGGCTTTCCACAGGCAGAGTTCACACACTTGAAGGCAAGCCTGTGGATGTGGGTGAACAGGATTGTGGAAGAAGCAGAGACCAGAAGAAGGAATAGAAGAAGCGGAAACACTGGCAGGGTTCAACCTAACAACCCCTAAACAATGCCTGGCGGCCTGACTGATTGAGGGGAATTCTGCCCACCTGGCAGTTGGGGGTTGTAGTGGCGTGTTGGTTGGGAAAGAAGCTACAAGTGTACTATATAAACTGTGTGTTTGTGATAATAAACAATTCTGGTTGCACCTCTGACCAGGGTCCATGCCTTCATATGCTACATGTGGAAGTTTCACGCACGTGGTAACCATGCACCGACATTTTGCACAATTTTACAACCCAATTCATTCAGCTACTTAGTTAAGCATAATGTTTCCAAAAACAACTGATACTCAAGACAAGTATGCTACATTTACAACCCAAAACCACTTAATTCTCTTGGAAATCCAGATCTCAGAACTACATGGCTTCTCTCAACTTTTATAATTTTTACAGTCTTTTTATTTTGAATATGTTGAAAAGTTCAGCTAATGCTACAAAGAATGTTACCTCTACAGTGTCATTGATTAATTGTGAAATGTGTCCCCAGTGCAATGGGACACATGTAAGGGAGGCATTTTGTATGCAACTCACAAATGCATTCAAGCTAGAGTGTTTGTGATTTTATTATCAAATAATATGAGCAAACAAATATGGAAGTACATGACAGGATGTGTTCATGCAAGTGTAAAACGTAGATTGGCATATAAAGCTCCAACATATAGCTGTCCTGTAATATCATCAGCTTTTTCTGAGCATTTGTAGCCCCCTCAGTAATAACAAAGACTGTCTGCATGTGAACACTGTCTGCACGTGATCTTCTGCACATGTCTCTTTATATTTGTTTCCACTGTTAGTTGTGTTTCTTTCACTTGATTTTCATACATGTCCTGCCTAGGTCTGTACATGCAAGTTGCCTTCTAAAAGTCATAAACATATCAAGGAGACAAAAGCACTGGTAATGCTTTTCTGCTGGCAAAAAAAAAAAAAAAAAGCATTAAATGTCTTTTTCACAGAAAGAGTACACTGCCTTACTCCCGTTACAGCTTTATGTAAAGACACAGCCATGAGAGGAGGGCTGTGTTCTTGAAACACCTGCACAACCTTGATACTGGTGGTTCAGAATCGTACTTAACGGATCTTTACTGCATGTTTCTGTGAACTAGATATCAGTCTCACAATGGAGGACTTCAGTCAGCTGCCCTGAAAATTTCAGCCAGAAACAGTGTTTTCCTCGAGGCATTGTCTGAAGTGGTTATGCTAGTTATGCTTTGGCTTTGATTTATTAGTTAGGTGCCCCAAATGAGATATATGCACACAAAATCACACTTTGATGAAATTACGCTCAAACTTACTTGAATTATTAATTATTTTAGATAAACACTACTCATTTGATTGAAGAAGAGAACAATGAGAGCTGGTGTTTTGATACATTTGTGCTGATTTTCTTATTTGTTTATCTCTTTTCCTGAGAAACTTAAACTATAGTGTCTGTCCATGTATGTCCCTATGGATGTTTTTAGTCGCTCAAAAGTACAAGAGATAATATTATACGACAAGCTGAAATTCTTATTATCCCTTGAGGACAGGGCAAACACTTGAATGCAGCCCTTGGCTTTTAAGGGGTTTGAAGGGGTTTTCTCTCAAAATACTCATATCTCATAATTAATTAATTTTTAATTTTTATTTGTATGACTTTAATATATTAGTACTTTAAAATGTAGATGCAGATATATTTCTCGCAAACATTTTTCTCACCTATATCTTCAGACTGGCAGGTTTCTTTTACCCAAGTGTTAAAATAGTGGCCTTTGTGAAAGGCGATCAAGATGATAGTGGTGAATCAGCATGGCATTACGGGTATATCTTTTTTAGTGCCAGTTGTATCATCACTATAACCTACTTTTGGTTTAATGTTTTTTATTAATTTTGCTTTATTAAGGGGCATGGCACTACTGATACATTCAAGATCAGTTCTCACTCCAATTCTAAACAATTCCAAATCAAAAAGTGATTAGTTTAAAGATACTATTTTGAACCAACACTATTAGCCCATAGTGAAACAGCATGCTGTTACTGTTAAATAGGAACAGACATAGGACTAATGGAACTTCCCAAAACACTAAGTTGAACCTCTCTAATAAACATTACATCTTCTTTTTCATAAAGTGAAAAAATTCTGACTTAAAAGTGGAACTGTGTTTTGCCTGTAATGTTTCTATACAAAGGTTGTTGCAGAATATGGTGGATCTAGTGATTACAAAAACGCTAAATTTCCATTGCTAACTTTTATTCATTACCCTTAACATCCTTCCTGCACATCAAATTCTGTTTCTAGCTGAAATTTCCACATTTCAGCATTTTTGCCCATGTGTTTATAGACAGAAATAATATTTCCTTTAGGTTTCTGACTTGCTTGCATGGCCTCATGACAAACAAATCCCATACACTTCCAAGTTTTCTCTTAAAAGTTTTTCCATTTTCCCAATTGGCCTAACATCCTTTCTATGTATTTATTTCAAGTTTTTCTTGGTTTTGGATCATGCAGAGAGTGCTGCACACGGAATCTATTGCATAAGTCTTCCCTTGCCTTTTTCGTTGCATATTTACTGGTTGCACTGGTGCTCCATATTTACTGGAAAGTCAACAGCTAGATCTTCCACCTCCACAATATCCTCAACAAGTTATAACAAAGTTTTACACTAATCTTGTGTTTATCTTCAATTTCTAGCTTAAATATCTCCACGTGTACATGCACAATAACTTTGTAAATTGTTCTGTATTTTAAAGCAAATGAAAAATTTTTAATGGATTTATTTCTTAAATATACATCCAAAATACAGGATCCTCAATCATGACAGAGATCCAAGAGCTTAAAAGAAAAAAATATTAAAATAGGATAAAAAGAAATATAATAAAAGTTTGTGCTAAAATAGAAACAAAATCCCAGAATAATAACACATCATACAAAAGATAAGTATCTGATAGACTAGAATAATTGACTACTTTTCTGGGCTACCGATTAGGATATAAAAAAATTCCACAGTAGTGTGAAGTCATACTGAAATATTTTCTTTCATTTGTGTTCTGGTTTGAGGTAAAACAGAGCTAATTTTCTGTTCAGTAATTTTACTTTTTCAGCTAGGCCTCTTCTAACAAACTAAACTCTGAAATTAACAGCATGTTGTTCAGAAACTGTTCACTTTCACAGTGATAAGACCTGATTATACCAGCTTGGAAAAAAAGAATAAAAATATATTTCAAAGAGCAGAAACAATTAAAGTGTCTGGATTCTGCTGTACACATTGTATTTTTAAACTCATATAAAATAGTTAAGTATATAAGACATTAAAGAACTATCTTTAATGTTTGTTAAGATGAAAATTATATCATAGTTTTGCTAGATTAGGCAAAGTTAGTGAGTGCTTGAGTAAATTAGGCAGTCAATTAAAATTTTAAGGAGTTTACCCTCACCTACATTATTGAATGTGTAGAGTGTGTGCTTTGGTCCTCCTTTTTCCTTTTCTTTTAATGACGGTGTGGTATACAGTGTAATTTTTATAGTCCGGCTTGAAAGAGAGAAAAGCTACTTCAAAATCTGGTTCTACATTTTAAAAGCATTATTAGTTGTAGTCACTCTGAATTGCTGTTCAGGACTCCATTGATCTTGGGAGAGGCATTAGATCTGAGCAAAAGGATTTATTGAGGAGCATTTACCATCAGAGCATTAGATGTAGCAGGTCATTTGGGGTGGTTCTATGGAAAAATTAGAAAGAAAAAGAAAGGAAGTAGCCACAAGAAGAAAGGAATCATTTGCAGAACCAGTGCTGAAGAGCATGTACTACTTCCTGCCTATTTTTTAAATAGCATCCTACTATTAGAGTATTTTTGTTTCTCCAGGCTAAGTTTACTTTGTACTCAGAAAGTACTTTCCCTTCTAAGTGGCTTCCAAGCTGCAGTCTGTAATGTTATATAGTAAGTCTGTCTGGAAAAGAGACTAGTTCTTTCAAAGTCTTGAGTTCTTGGGTTTTTTCAATTTGGGTTTTGTGACGGTGTTTTCTAGCACAGTAAAATGAGAAGGAAAAAAAAGTAAAAGTGAAAAAAACTAGCAAATTCCTTCTCCTGCAATAGATACAAAAGATGCCTTCCTCATTGAGATACATGATAGAGCTCAAAGTGAATTACATAAACAAAAAAAATGGTCTCTTTTTTTAATTAAAAAATGAGACCTCAGTACTACCAATCAAAGCCATTTAAAGGTATTATGAAGACCTTCTCACTCTTGCCTTGAGGATTCAATTTATTCCTGTCCTTTGCAGAACAAAGGGGAAAACAGTTAATTGACCTCAAACGTGGTTTATTGCCAAGAATCCTCTGCTCCCTATTGAAGATTCATGAGGCACTTACTCACTTTTTTTAGGAAAGACTGCCTTTTTTAAAGAAAAGAGGCAAGATTTCCAAATGTGCAAAAGTTTAATAGCGGGCTAACAAAGTTAAAAGCCATCATTCTTCATAATAGTCTTGAGCTGCTCTTTGGCAGTGCTGTGTCTGCTATCTAGAACATCACTTGTAACAGCGTATTATTTTTATTGTTTTCTAGGCACTTTTGATCAGTAGAAACAAAGCAATTTACATATGGGCTGCCAGTCATTCTGGCCAATCTTGCAACAAATAGATTATAAAATACATTTTTCTGTTATTTCTATTTAGACTTAAGAGTGTGTGCTGCACTGTACAAATGAAACAAAGGTCAGCTAACATAAAAACCCAGAAGCAGTACAATCTCACTTTGTATTTTCTTAGTTGCTTTAGCAACAACAAATAAAAAACCTCCCTCCAGCTGTTTTGCATGCCAGTTGAGGATTTTTTTTTTTAAAGGTATTTATACATAGAATCATAGAATCATATGGGGTTGGAAGGGACCTCTGGAGACCATCTAGTCCAACGCCCCCGCCAGAGCGGGTCTACCTAGACCACGTTGCACAGGAACTTGTCCAGGTGGTTTCTGAATGTCTCCAGAGAAGGAGACTCCACCACCTCTCTGGGCAGCCTGTTCCAGTGCTCTACCACTCTCACAGTAAAGAAGTTTCTCCTCATATTTAGGTGGAACTTCTTATACTCAAATTTGTGCCCATTTCCTCTTGTCCTGCCCCTGGGCACCACTGAGAAAATACCAGCCCCATCCTCCTGAAACTTTCCCTTTAAGTATTTGTACGCATTAATTAGGTCTCCCCTAAGCCTTCTCTTCTCAAGACTGAAAAGACCTGAGTCCCTCAGCCTCTCCTCGTAGGAGAGATGCTCTAGGCCCTTAATCATCTTTGTGGCCCTTTTCTGTACCCTCTCCAGCAGTTCCCTGTCCTTCTTGAACTGGGGAGCCCAGAGCTGGACACAGTACTCCAGATGGGGCCTAATCAGGCAGAGTAGAGGGGCAGGATGACCTCCCTCGACCTGTTGGCCACACTATTCCTGATGCACCCGAGGATGCCATTTGCCTTCTTGGCCACAAGGGCACATTGCTGGCTCATGGTCATCCTGTTGTCCACCAGGACTCCCAGGTCTTTTTCTTCAGAGGTGCTCTCCAGCAAGTCAGCCCCCAACCTGTACTAGTACTTGGGGTTATTCCTCCCCAGGTGCAGCACCCTACACTTGCCCTTGTTAAATTTCATTAGTTTTCTCTTGGCCCAACTCTCCAGCCTGTCTAGGTCTCTCTGTATGGTGGCACAGCCTTCTGGGGTGTCAGCACCCTTCCTATTTTTGTGTCATCAGTAAACTTGCTGAGGGTATATTCCATCCCTTCATCCAGGTCATTGATGAATTTATTGGAAGAGGACAGGACCCAGTACTGACCCCTGGGGAACACCACTTGTTACAGACTTCAGCTGGATTCTGTGCCCCTAATCACAACCCTCTGGGCTCTGTCTTTCAGCCAGTTTTCGATCCACTTAACTGTCCATTCATCTAACCCACACTTACTAAGCTTAGCTATGAGGATGCTGTGGGAGACGGTGTCAAAAGCCTTGCTGAAGTCAAGGTAGACAACATCCACTGCCCTCCTTTCAGCTATCCAACCAGTCACGCCATCATAGAAAGCTATCAGGTTAGTCTGACATGACTTCCCCTTGGTAAATCCATGTTGAATACTTCTGATAGCTTTCTTTTCCTCCATATGCTCTGAGATGACACGCAGGATGAGACCACCTTTCCAGAGATGGAGGTGAGGCTGACCAGTCTGTAATTTCCCGGGTCCTCCTTCTTGCCCTTTTTGAAGACTGGGATGACATTGGCCTTTCTCCAGTCCTCGGGCACCTCACCTGTTCTCCAGTACCTCTTAAAGATGATGGAGAGTGGCCCTGCTATGACTTCTGCCAGCTCCCTCAGCACTCTTGGGTGCATCCCATTCGGACCCATGGACTTCTGTATATCCAGCCTTCTTAACTGATCTCTAACTTGGTCCTCCTCCACCAAGGGAAGATCTTCCTTAGTCCAGACTTTCTCTGATTCATCCAAAGTCTATGTCTCCTAAGGTTGGCCCGAGCAGTAAAGACTGAGGCAAAGGAGGCATACAGCAACTCCGCTTTCCCTGCATCCTCTGTTACCATGATGCCCGACTCATTCAACAGCGGGCCCACATTTTCTTTAGTTTTCTTTTAGCCTCCAATATAATTGAAGAACCCCTTCTTGTTGACTTTGACATGTCTTGCCAATTTTAATTCTAAGGAGGCCTTGGCTTTCCTTGTTTCTTCCCTACATAGTCTAATAGCATCTCTGTAATCCTCCCAAGCGGTCAGTCCCTTCTTCCACTCTGTGTAAACTTTCTTCTTCCACTTTAGTTTTTTCAGAAGGTCCCTGCTCAACCACACAGGTCTCCTGCTTCCCTTGCTCGATTTCTTGCTCTTGGGAATGCACTGATCCTGAGCTTGGAGACGGCAATGTTTGAATATTGCCCAGCTCTCTTGAGCCCCCTTGCCTTACAGAGCCCTAACCCATGGGATTTCGCCTAGCAGTTTCTTGAAAAGGACAAAGTTAGCCCTCTTGAAATCCAAAGTTTCAGTCCTACTTGTTGTTTTTTGTATGTTACCCACAATCCTGAACTCTATCTTTCCATGGTCACTGCAGCTGAGGTTGCCCTCAACCTTGATGTTATCCACCAGTCCCTCTTTGTTCGTCAGTACTAGGTCCAGTAGTGCCTCTGCCCTTGTTGGCTCTTCCACCAGCTGGGTTAAGAAGTTATCGTCAATACTCTGGAGGAACCTCTTAGACTGTATATTCCTGGCTGTGTAGCCTTTCCAGCAGATATCTGTGTGACTGAAGTCCCCCACAAGAACCAAGGCCTGAGATTGTGAGGCTACTTGGAGCTGGTTGTAAAAGGCTTCATCAACTTCTCTATCCTGATCAGGTGGTCTGTAATAAACACCCACCACAGTGGCCCTCATATTGGTCTGTCCCTTAATCCTCACCCACAGGCTCTCAACTCTCTCATCTGATACCAGGGAGGGTTTTAGGGACATCTCCTCACTCTCTATCCATTCCTGGACATAAAGGGCAACACCTCCACCCCTCTTTCCTCCCCTGTCTCTTCTGAACAACCTGTAGCCCTCAATAGCCACACTCCAGCCATGGGATTCATCCCACCAGGTTTCAGTGATGCCCACTACATCATATTTTTCCAGCAGCACGGTAGCTTCCAACTCCTCCGGTTTGTTGCCCATGCTGCATGCATTGGTGTAGAGGCACTTCAGCTGTGCTGTTGGCTGTGCTGCCTTCTTAAGGGAATACCCCCTGGAGTGTCTCTCAGGTGTTTCTCTGTGCACTGCATCTACCCCGGGAGCTGCTGGCACATCACCATAAGACTTTGACTGTAGTGAAGGATCCCCAGCTTGGCTCAGGGAGCCAGGCTGAAGCCCTTATTAGCACCCTGTCCCTTCAACCCTGGTGTGGTACTCCAAAGCTTATCACCCCCCTCCCCCCTCCCATCTAGTTTAAATCCCTGTCAATCAAACCCGCGATCTCTTTAGCAAGAACCCCCTTCCCCCTTTGAGAAAGGGACCTCCCATTAGATGTTAACAGGCCTGGTGTTGTACAGTCAAATCTATTGTCAAAGAACCCAAACTTATGGTGGTGGCATCAGCTACGGAACCACGTGTTAATCGACTGAATATTTCTGTTCCTCCCAGCATCATTGCTTGCTACAGGAAGGAGTGATGAAAAGATAACCTGTGCCCCAGATCCCCTAACCACCCTTCCTAACTCCCTGAAGTCTTTTTTTATTGACCTTGAGCTGCGGTTTGCAGTTTCTTCTGTACCTACCTGGAAAATCAATAATGGATAGTAGTCTGAAGGATGCACTAAGCCAGGAATTTTCCTGGTGATGTCCTTAACCTGGGCTCCAGGGAGACAACAGACCTCCCTCTGTGGAGGGTCCACCTCGCATACTGGGCCTTCCGTCCCCCTTAGGACCAATATGAGGGCCACTGTGGTGGGTGTTTATTACAGACCACCTGATCAGGATAGAGACGTTGATGAAGCCTTTTACAAAATTCACCCACAACTATAACTCTCCTTTTTTTTTGTGGGTGTGGTAGTGATCTGAGGTGTACATTTTTTTGTCTGATGCGTTTGTGTTGTAGGTTGCTCATCGTCTACATTTTCACTCAACTGGCCTTCCTCCACCAGAGCCTCATATCTGTTCTTGAGAGGAACTGGACAGAGTGCAGTGGGCAAGAGGGGATTTCCTCTGCTGCCCCGAGCATGAGCTTTTCTCCATTCATTGTTATTATCTAGGCTTCCATCTTTACCCTGACTGGGGCTGGATACAGGATCCTCTTCCTCTTGTAGAGCCTCCCCCTATTTCTTTTTCCCTAATGATGGCATTTCCTCTTTGCATTCCCTAATGCCCCTCAGTCTTTCCACTTCCTCTTTAAGCTCAGCCACTAGGCTGAGCAGATCATTGATCTGGTCACAGCGCACACAGGTGTTGTCTTTACTGTCCTCCAGCAAGAGTGACAGATATTCCCTGCAGCCCGTCACCTGGACAGCAGCATCTCTCTGTGGCAGGTCAGTTTGGCACGCTCTGTTCCTTTTAACTGTGGCTCCAGACCGAGTGGAGACCATCTTGGTTGTTTTCATTCTTGTGTGCCCTCACTCACCTGCTATGCATCACATACTGGAGAAACTGACACTGCCTCGACAGCAACTGGGGGGCTGTTCTCACCACATTTAAATCTCCGCGTGGCTCCTGGCTGCGCCCCATCTGCGCCTGATTGGTTCAGGCGCGGACTTCCGGGTTCCTGCTGTGGCTGTGGCTTTGGCTTTGAGTGGGGAGTCTCTGAGCTCGGAAAACCCTCTGAACAGCGTAATCCAACCTTCTCCTCAGGTTTACCTCAGTTCTCGTCGCCGCCGCTGCCACAACTACTGCTGCCGCCGCTGTTGCTGCCTCACCGAGCAGCGATACATGAGAAAAAAAGAGTAAAATTAGAAAGAATGCAAACTGATACTTAGGTTAGGTAACTCTACCCATTGGTAGCCATTCTGAGGCTCAGAAAATTCTGCTTTGTCATCTCTGTGTTATTTTTGCGACACTTACTCCTGCCCTTTATTCACAGCAACTGCAACTTTTCCTAATGAACCCTACTCTCTCATTTCCACTTGCTTTCATCTCTTCTGTAGGTATTCCCCCCTACCTTTTTTTTTGATATTTCTCAATGTTAATTCTCTTTCTGTTAACTAAAACCAGTTTTAATTGCTCTTGGCCCTGTGGACACCTCATTCATTTGAATTGCCTCTAACTTTTTTCTTTATATGCCTTTTGTTGCAAAATTCAACAGTTGCTATATAGACTAACACATTGGCAGAACTGTTATTAAAATTTAAGACATTAATAACCACAAATACGTAGAAAAGAAAACAAAAACTGTATGGTTACACATGGAAGCATGTAGGTGTGTTTGTTCCATTGAACGTAAATGCACAAAAAAATTTTCCAATATTTGATTAATTCTAATTTTCCTCCTCTGCGTATAGGAATATTGCCTTTAAATGCCCTCCAACAGGATTATTTGAAGGATTGAATCCATCCTAGAACAGAGTTAGGAAAGAACTTCCCAACAAGAAAGTTAAATGGTGATGCTCCAAAGCTGTCAAATTACTCTTGTATTTTGGTCTTCTCAAAGGCAACTGGAGTTGCAGACTCTAGCTGCCTACACCATCCAGAAAGGAGCCATACAATGCATATTGGGTTTTCACACCAAGGAATGACATGATGGCCATTGCTTCCCACCACGTCCTGGTCATTGGTCATTGCTTTCTTTTAAAAATCACCAAGGTACAGTGTATTTATTTTGTTGCTCTGTAAAAAAACAAATTTTGAATTCTCTCCCATCTTTCTAAGTATTCACAGGGGAGCTTAAAAATAAAGAGAACTTGGAGAGTACCAAATTAATTGTACACAGAAAAAACTAAGTGAACTCCTGAATGGGGCAGAAGTTTTCTTATCACTGATTTTGACAGGAAAAGGAACACCTCTTTGAATGCTGTGTCTCCAGTTGTTCTGTTTGACAACAGACTACCAGGATACATGCAACCTGTGAGGGCTTGTCAAGCACAACTCTAGAAGATATAATGAAACACAATCTGGTAAGAGTGAGAAATAGACTAATGCTTTAGCACTTAGATTAAGTACCTAATAGTAATCTAACTATTGTCACTGCTTCAGCAAACGGAAAAGGGGACCATCCTCAAAAAGGTGACTTTATTCTCTTTTTTTTTTAACATTACAAGCCTAAATTAAGTGAATCACTGTGTGGATTTGATGCCTTTCCCCACGAAGAATCATGAATTTGGATTCTAACAAGAGAACAAAAATTTCTCCAGTAAGCACAGTTACTGTGCTTTCTTTAATGTAACTTTCCTTTAACTGTAGTCAGTTTTTCCTTTGTGGAAATTGGATATATAGAGAGTGGAAGTCAGCACGTTGTACAACAGAAATATTCAAACCTACTTTTTTAGATTGTAACCTGAGTCTCATGAAATATGAATTTTCTAATTATTCCAATATTAATTATTTTAAAACCAAAAACACTTATTGTGTCTGGATTCAATATGTATGTAATTTACCTTTGAATGGTAATAAACTGTTTATAGATTATTTTCTGCCTATTAGGACCTGATAAAATTCCTAATCATCTTAAAGATAGTTTCTGTACCAAGGCTGCATACAAATCTTTCCTTGAGATAATTTTTCTGTTCTAAGAATTTTTATCAGAAAGGGGGGTAAAGGATTTTTAAATAGTTTTGTGTACAGCTTGGATAATGTTAAGACAGTAATTAGAAAGAAAAATGGAACAGCCACATGAAAAAACAAGTAATTTTATATGATGAATTTTGATTTGATTATCCAAGAAAAGGAATGAATTGGCACCATAGAAATAATCAGTGTTAATAGACTCTCATTTTTCATTATCAATGAGGTAAAAGAATTTCTATCAGTGTATCAAAAGGACTTCATTTTAGCACTGCTTATTATAAGTATCAAAGAACCTCTCAGCTTTGAGGGTTTCTGAGTTTCTGTAAAACACTGAAGACTTTGAAGAACAGTATAAAAGAGGAAGTATTTTGGTAGCTGATAAGACACAAGAAACCAAACAACAAAACACAAATGGAAAGTATACCTCTATGAAAACCATATAATGCATCATCAGAGAATAGTTTCGTAGATGACTGGCAAATTTTTCCATAAACAGAACTGCAGTACACAGACAACAAATGTCCCTCCCACCCCTTCTCCCACCCCAACCCCGCCTTTTTTTTAACAAAGGTTTAAGTTCAAAGCAGGAAGCATGGAAAAATCAACAGTGATTGAAACAAAAATGTCTGTTCACTCTATTCAGCTCTGGTACTATATATAAATAACTTTGTGGAGAGAGACAGCAAGTTATGCATTTAGGGTTTTTTTTAAGTTCACTGAATGAAGTTCTAGCTCTAAATGACTGCAGTGGAAAGGTTTTGTTCAGCTTGCATTTAAACTGCCGTTCTAGAAAAAAGAATCTGTGAATTGTATTAAATAATGATTCTTCATTGTATATTTTAAAGATGACCATACATGGTTTTCAAAATGCTATTTTCCATAGCAGACTCATGCCTTCTTCTTTTCTCAGTACTGTAAACTGTTGAGGGATAATGAATATCACTTTAAGTTGTCTAAAAGTATTTCCTGGAATTTAAAAATCAATTTCCTTTGGTTGATGATGTATTTAATCTGTATTCCCCTTCCACAGCTGTGTATGTGATTCAGGTTCCTCATTACATCACATACAATAGATAATAATTGGGTATGGCTACTACTCAGATATGTTGAACACGCATACTGCTTGACAACCTTTAAAGATAAGATTCTGGAAACTCCAAATATACTACTGTACACATACAATTTAGTAAAGAAGACAAGGTTTTCTTTGAAACTTTTGCAGTTAAGATCTCATGCATCCTTTGTGGCTTTGTCATCTGACACAATGGGAAAATAATAGTCTCTTCATGATCATGTATTCCAGCAAAGGCTGTCATTCACCAATGAAGCTGACTAACAGAGTTCTGCTCCCCCAAAAAACCTAAAAACCCCCTTCAGCCTCTTTTTTCCCTCTCTAATCTGTTCTTTGAATTAATGGCTTTTCCTGGAAAAATTCAAAGATGTAAAGAATTTTTAATTTTTGGCAACATTTTGTTGGTTTTTATGTCATTCCTGAAAGCACCACATAGGTGACCTCCAAAGGTCTTCACAGAAGTGCTACAGAGTTCAAGAATTTGAGAACATAGGTTATGAGAATTCTGCACATATAAATTTGAAATTGTTGAGAGAATTTCTTTATTTATTGAACCTGTGAATATTCTCAGTCTATAAACAAAAAAACCATTATGTGTGCAACTGTAAAAAATTCTGAGCAAAGATGATCTTTGGACTGGAAGATGGTTGAGGACTGTGCAGACTGTGGCATAAGTGTCCCAGGAAAACACAGTATTATTACAGGCACCAGATTGCAGGCTTCATGAACTAAAAAGTGGAAAGAACCTCAGTCTTCATGATGTTCAAGGTGCCGGCATCACACCGGACTATTTAAGATACCGGGCTTGTTAACCGAAGGGAAAATAAATATATATTGACTCACTAGCAAGAGCAAGTAAAATGACAAACGCATTTTCTAGAGACAGCAGCAGATTATAAACACGCCCTTAAAATATGGTCAATGCATTGTGCTAATCCCCTTTTTCGTACACTAAGGTGTCAAAGACTATTTTTAAATGCTCAGTACACATGTAATGGTTTGATTTACCACCTGTCCAAGATCTTCTCAGGCAAACTGATAAGAATTGTTCCTCTTCTTTCCTCATTTTTGTTTGGGGTTTGGAGGGTTTTTGAGTTTTGAAGAGATAGAACAGCTACTTCCTTATAGGCCATGACTGTCTAAATGCGTGACACTTGTCACAACTCACATGTCTACACCATAGCTGGGAGACATTGCCTCCCACCCCAGTTACATGCATTGTCATCTTCATCAAGTGATACCTCAAAATCTCTGATACAGTGAATTTTTTACTTAGCCTTGCCAGTGTCTCTGTACATCTGCAGCTTCACAGTAAATCTCCAGGGACAATGGCTTCTAACAGTTAAAACACTCTTCTTAGTTCTCTCTTGAAGAACGTATTGGTAAATTGGAGTACATGCTTTACAAGTGCCATTCCGTAATTTCCCTGCACAATATATAGATTAAAGTCTGACTTTGCGGCCTTTTTCATTAATGTTGCATTATTTTGAGGTCTATTAAATTGATGATAAATGATAAAAAATACATCTTTTATGCACTGAACCTATACTTCAGTGTAAAACATTTATATTAATATATCCACTAAATTGCAAGTCCTTGTCAGCTGTTACTAAGACAACCATCACACACAGCAAAAATAGATGAGAATCCACAGTTGCCTGTTACAATGAAGTTTTTTTAGTAAGGTCATCTCAGGGAAGCAAGTGTAATAATACTTCCGAGAAGGTCTTTTCTTGTGCTGTCATCATGAGTTTTGCTTTTGACATGTATTACTGTATATTCACTATGCATATGCATAACAGCTTCCTTATTGTTCTTCATACAATGCCACTATGAAACTTTTTGAAGAACTTTCTGACTTTTCAGTCCTTTCAGAAAGATTTTTTTCTTTAATAACTTGTTTTACTATCATTTCTAGCTAATATCTTTAGGGTCTTGTATGTTTATACTTGAAATGTAAGTCTTAAATTAATTTTTTACTTGGCAAGTTCTGAATGCTCTTGTAAGGGTTGACTGAAATTTAGTGTAAATTAGACAGTCATAATTAAGTCTTTGTCTCTTTTCAGGCTGTTTTTTGAGGAGAGCAGAAGGAGGTTGCTTTGTTATGATTTTTCTCTTCTGTGATCTCAAGCAGCATGTATTTTATTAGAGTTCAGGGCGACACAGTTTCAAGACTGGCTTTCAGCAGTATCACCTGCCACATCCCCTTTGATAGATCCAAGTTCTTTCCAAGTCTTTTCTTTAAAAGGATATTCTCACACGTAATATTTTGCTCACAGTACCATACTTCACCCAGCATGCAATGACAACCTGCAGCTCATACTTGACAAATTTCAAGTTCGTTCTTCTCCTTTTCCTGCAAACCTGCTTCTTTATTTTATTTCTGGTCAGTTACTAAAACTCTTTGGATATGATGCATACATAAAACTCAATATTTTTTCTTTGTGTTCTTTTTTGTGTATGCACTCATGGTCTGATTCTGGTCTTCTATTTAGAATGCAGGATACTGGAGCTTTCTTTTCTATTTTTGCAGAATTTCTCAGTTTTTATAGATGTATTCTTATTAGTGCGAAGAGGAAAGGATGAGAGAGTTGGTACAGTTCAGCCTAGAGAAGCAGCAGCTTGTGGGGGTGGGAATTCATCAATCTATACAAATACCTGAAGGTGGGGTGCAAGGAAGACGGATCCAGGCTCTTTCCAGTAGTGCCCAATGACAAGACAAAGGCAGTGGCACAAGCTAAAACATAGGAGTTTCCTCCTGAACATCAGGAAACGCTTCAGTGCTGTGGCTGAGCACTGCTACTAGTTGCCTAGAGATGGTCTCCACTCTTCGAGATCTTCAAAAGCCCAGGACATGGTCCCAGGCAACAGGCCCCAGGCCTTGCTTGAGCAGAGGCGTAGCACCAAATGACCTCCAGAAGTCCCTTCCAGCTTCAGCTGTCCTGTGGTTCTGTCACACAGAATGTGGCATTTAGATGATACTAGTGAATATATATATTATACCTACGGGCCATTGTCTGTATGTATCATCCATAAAACCCTATATAGATAAACAAACATACATTAGAATTTTAAATAGCCTGCCACAGCATCTAAATACTAAAAATCAAAAGATCCTTTCCCTGCAGTTGAAATACTTAATAATAACTCAAAACTTACATCCAGATAATTTTAACAATATGAGTGCTAGCTACATCATCAGGTATTTCTTGCAAGGAAGTTTTGTTTTGTTTTGCTTTAAATTCTGCTCAAGCAGAAGAAACTTTCTGTAAATATGAAAAAAAATGGTGTGATAATTCTGAATGTTTGGAAAAAATGTACTAAAAATATTTATCAATCATTTCCCAGAAAAGGAATTTTGACTTTAATGACTTGGCATTTTTTCGGTAAAGTCTGTTTTAAGTCACTGCGGGATTTTCTATTGCCATTTTAACACAAATTCATGTCCCCTGCTACTTGAAAGAGACAAAACAGTATTGCAGTCTACACCAATCAATCAACTTATAAATTTGAGCTGACTGTAGTCAACCCCTCATCCCCAGCTCCTGCTCAAGCCATAACTGTCAGTGGGAGTTGTGATGGGTTGCATCTGGACTTTGGGGGATGGCTGGCAATACAGCCAAACGCTGTCTGGAATGGGGACCTAGACATCTTGTTGCTATGCAAATATGACTAATGGTCAATTAATTTACTCTAGTGGACAGCCCAAGAGCACTTTGAGCTCTCCTGCACAGCAGTGGGCTGCACGCCAGGATCTCCCCTTGGGCAGGGACGCTGCTCAAGGTTACTCCTTGAGGTTTAGAGATTCCTTGCCACAACAGACCCCAGTAAGTGATTAATACCATGTTAAGCTTTGAAATCTTAGCTAAGTGGATTGACTGTGCATATATATATAACCTTTCTGAACCTCATGACTCAATGAGAGGGTCTCCCTGACAGCTTTGCCTGACACTGTCCTCTGTGCAGTAAATGACTAAAGTGTACCTTGCCATCGAATCTTGTAAAACACTGTCGCATTCACCATCAAACTTTGTTAAATCATTGTTTTATATTAAATAGTCTTAGACTTTCAAGTAGTCTTCATATTCAATATATCTAGACAAATAACCTCCATATTTCAGTTGCCTGTAAAGACTTCATATGTTGCTGCAGCCCATGTTACACATGCAGAGGTACAAAGGTGCAGTCCCCTACACAGCTCAGCAAAGACATACCCACTTACAACTACTTTTTGCTTGCTCTTTGCAGTACTGCAGCCTGGAGGACTAGCGAGAATGCAGCACATTTATGTGACCTTACCTCACAGGTTACAGCACCCAATGCCCAAGCAACTGCCAGGGTACACTAGTAGCAGTTTCAACAGGGTTGTGGGTCCAACAAAAACCTAGTAACTTAAATTCTATGCCAGATCTGCATCCATATCATACAGACCTGTCATAATTGCATCAATGCAAATCTGTCATTTCATGTGAGGTACTACACACCAGCCTTTGCCTTGTCCCTTATGTCTGCCCTTCCCCTAAGATCGCCAGGAGTCAGAGAGGGAGGAACACCAAAATCAATAGGTAGGAGCCATTTGAGTTTAGCAGCTCGTGTTCACTGCTAATATGAGATAGATCCATGTGTTTGCCCTGATAAGGAAAACTGGAAATCAAAATAACATAAAATAAAAAATAAAAAGACCAGAGAAAAATTAAAGGAACTTGAATAAAGATTTTCTAAAAATCTACAGTATTAGCTTGACTAAGAGAACTTCCTGCTGAGTATTTGGAAGTAGTCCTATGCAAGACAGGGTCAATACATTCAAGCAGAAACAATAATACGTCTATAACTGTATGATTTGTTATCAAAACATTAGCCTGGTATAATTTTTTCTTGGTATTTTAATACAATAGGTTTTTAACCATAAAGTCTTCTGCATTTTAGTAACCAATCATGGCCTCAGGAGCACAAATCACATCTCTATGAGTTTTACTTCAACCCAAGATAGAAAAGTGACTCGATTCTCTTATCAAGTGATTAAGCAAATTTTTGTATTGTACACACATTCTTTTTGGATGTGCATAATTTGGTGAACATGAGCAGTTAAAAAGTGACTTTTCAGCTACATATAATGCTTAGGGTATTGCCTTACTGCACAATACACTTTAGAAGAAAAGCACTTTCAAGAAGTAATGAAACCAAGGCTAATGTGGCAATTGTGGTGTATTAAATGTGGGCACAGCTAACTGTGTATGTTCTACATGAATCAGTCTTCTGATAAAATTCAAGAATCCACATAAAAGAAACTGGCAACTACATTACTTTTTAGTCGAATGTCTCCTTTCCAACAACATTTTCAGTATTGTGAGAACTCTGTTTAGTGAACTCACTGCACAGATATATCATCTGTAACTCAACGAAGAAATCTGAAAAATCTCTACAAAGTTTCAAATGATCTAACTCTAAGGCTATTTAATAAGCTGTAGCAGTTCATCAAATTCTCACTCCTCCTGTCTTCTCTTTAAATATCTGTCGTGGTTTGGCCTCAGACAGCAACAAAGAACCAACAAAGAACAAAGAACCATGTGGCAGCTGCTTGCACAGACCGGAGACCCCACTGCCATCATGGCTGTGAGAGGGAGAATTGGAAGAAAAAGGCAAAACTCATGGGTTGAGACAAAGGCAAATTAACAGAATAGCAAAGGGAACAAGAAACAACAAGAACAACACTGACAGAGGACTATACAACCACAATTACAATACCCCCACTTGCTGACCGCACCCGGGACACCCCAAAATGCTCAGCTTCCCCTGCCCCAGGGGTGACTTCCTCTCCCCCCCGACTTCCTGTCCCTCCCCTTCCCCGGCTAGCTCCGCCTAGGGCTACCCGCTGGGCATGGCTCACATGGGATGGAAGACTGTGTCCCTGCTAGGGCCTGGGGACAATTAACCCTATCCCTGCCAGACCCAGGACATCATCCACCCCTTATTCCATACCATTTCATGCCATGCCCAGATCCTACAGTTTCCAATTAAATGCTATCAGTTTCCCCTGACTCACTGGGGGAGCTCGCTTCAGCTTCCAGTACAGTCAACTCTTGGGATCCCCCTGTCACTTCAGAAATACAAATGGGTTCTGTCCCTCTATAGCTTGATGGTATTAGGGTACATTGTGCGCCTGTCTCCACTAAAGCTCTATACTGCTCTGGATCTGATGTGCCAGGCCATCAAATCCACGCTGTCCAATAAACCTGGCTGTCCCTTTCTCCCACCCGGCTGGAGGCAGGGCCCCTCTAATACTGGTCATAGTATCTGTTCCTCACTTCTTGTAGAAATGATTTGGAAGTTCCTTGAAGAGGATTAGAAGTAAGCTCAGGACTTCTATTCTGTCTGGGTAACTGCGTATCGGACGCTGGGGAAGCACTTTTCCTGGAGAGATCCCCTTTTGTGGGGGATCTTCCTTGCAGTTCCTGTACCCATGCCCATAGGATCGAAGTAGGTTGTCCATGCCACTTCTTCATGTCCTCTCTGTGGTCACGCACAGAACCATGGGATGCTTCGCGGTGTGTACCCCCTGTATCCTCTATCTGGAGTGGAGAAACATCTGCTCCAAACAGCTGAGATACTGGCTCGTACAGGTGGGGAGGACATATTATCTTCAAGTTGCTGACCTTCTGGGACAGTTTCTCCACAGCTGAGACAAGGGGAGAAGAGAGACTTTCTTCATACTGCCGAAGTTGGGCAGCCACCTCATCCACCATTGGTCCCTCTTCGCCTCTCCATTCCATCACTGCCAATGAGTTGGCATACGATGATGGGGCGCTCCATACAAACTT
Organism: Tringa tobata; assembly: GCA_033628505.1. Classification (NCBI taxonomy): domain Eukaryota; kingdom Metazoa; phylum Chordata; class Aves; order Charadriiformes; family Scolopacidae; genus Tringa; species Tringa tobata. The sequence continues at coordinate 1,971,605 of JAHREE010000061.1, forward strand.
CGGCCACATAGATCTTGTGCATTGGATCTCATCAGGATCTGTGGGTAACTGTGCATTGTCCAGGTCATAGAATCATATAATTGTCCAGGCCGCAAGGGACATCCAAAGGTCATCTAGTCCGACCTCCCCACAGTCAGCAGGGACACCCCCAACTAGACCAGGTTGCCCCGGGCCTCGTCGAGCCTCACCTTGAATATCTCCAGGGATGGAGCCTCAACCACCTCCCTGGGCAACCTGTTCCAGTGCTCCACCACCCTCACAGTAAAGAACCTTCTCCTAATCTCCAATCTAAATCTGCTCCCCTCTAGCTTAAAGCCATTGCCCCTTGTCCTGTCACTATAGGCCTTTGTAAACAGGCTCTCCCCAGCCTTCCTGTAGGCTCCCTTCAGGTACTGGAAGGCTGCTATTAGGTCTCCCCAGAGCCTCCTCTTCTTCAGGCTGAACAACCCCAGCTCCCTCAGCCTGTGCTCGTAGGTCATAATAAATCATCTCCCACACAGCTAACTCTCTCAGGTACTGGAGAGTCCCTGAGAGGCAACTGAGAGGTCCATGGTGGTCCACTAGCTCAGATGACATACAACATCTTCACTGAAGGGGTACCTTTCCCTCACTCCTGACAGGAGTCACCTCCAGAGGCTGAGGGCTTGTGTCTTTTTCCCAACTGCCTTGTCAATGCCCCCTTCTCTAGACAGAGATCCCAGCTGCCTGGCTTCTCTACCCTCCAATTCCAAGCTACTGGCTCCGTTATCCCAGGGAGAATTAACCCTATCCCCACCAGACCCAGGCCAATATCTCAGTCACATACCTGATAGAAGGAAATGCTAAAGTCTAGTCTTCAATCTGTACAAAATCATGTCATGTAGTGGCTTACAAAAGGTGAGAAAAATAGCAATGATGGCAGTAGTCACACTTTGAAGTGTTAGCTGTGGATTTTTGCAATACAACATAACATATGGATGGTATGCAGTCCTTGCCACCTTGAGGCAGTTGCAGAAGTAGTAACAAAGTAGCAATAATCCAATTCTGTTCCAGAAGAAGGAAAAGTAATCTTAAAAAACATCCTGTAAAAAATTCTCATTTTCTGAGAAATCATCTATGGACCAGATAGATACTACAAGAGAAGTTCAGAAAACACTGTTTAAAATATTATTTTGTGTTGTTCTGCACATTCTTCTGAATGAAAAAAAGTTCAGGTATAAAGTTAAACTGCAATTTTCTGTGAGGATTTTTCCAAAAAAGAAAAGGAAAAATGGTGGAGTGATTAGAGCAAAATTTTATGATAAAGACCTATAGAGAGTATGCAAAGTGTTTGTTGCAATTATACAAAGTTTTTATTATACCTCAGAAATACTGATTCATGCTCTAGAAACCCAAGTATCAAAACAAATACGGAATTCTGAGAATTGCATTTGTGTGCAAATGAAGAGTTGATATCAGTAGAGTTCTGAATTTAGAACAAATAAAGAAATGTTCGTACAGCTTTAGGGTGCATCCCATTAAGTGACTGACATACTTGAAGCTGGCCTTAGGAAAAACTGCAGTACTTGCATCTAAATACAAATCGCCCTCCAAATGGTGCATGCATTTACATAACATTGGAGGTGCCAACATGTAATGCATATGCAAGCATTTGATAAAACATTCAATACATATAATACATCACCATATTTTGCTTAAAAATCCACTGCATCTATTTTTGCGCTCCTCAGATCAGCCATTTTAGACTAGATTGGCTTATAGCTCCTGCACAGCTCCAAATCAAAACAAAAAACGTCTTTGCCAGTGCTCTCCAAGATACACTGAACAGCCATCTTATGGAGCACACTTTTGTTATTAATTATTTATTAAATCCAGTAGTAGTTACTTTATTTTAAAGTAGACATGAAGAAAAGGGCAGTACACATACAATGGCTAGAAGACTGAGTCAGAGGTGGAAGTATTGGATTCAGTACATTTCCTTGCCTGAGGATATTCTCTGCCATATCTTTCACCACTAAGTGAAATGCCAGGCTATAAGGTAGGCGAAATGGGAGATTTGTCCCCTCAGTAATTACTCTTTCTGTTGAAACTGCCACCTCTGTACAGAAAACAAGAGACGATTTACAGGGAGGGCATGCAAAGCACAGCTCTGATCTTCCTGGTTAGCACAGTCTTGGAAGAGGAAATGAGGGCTTCAACTCCTGCACAATACATTATTTCTATACTTTATCCAGTGATTGTCCTGACTAAGGCAAAAGCTTGACAAGAATCATCATTCATCTGGCCAGAGTATTTCCCCTTGTCTTGAGAAGAAAATATCCTAGATGGATATTGAATGATATATTGAATCAGAACCTCAAGTGATACATGCTTGCAAGCATGATGCAAGTCTAGGATCCTAACCATCAAGTGAATTCATTTACTTGAAGTATTTCAAGTTATGTATAAAGTTGCATTAACTAGCTAAGTGTCAATAAAAGCTACAATCACTTTGTAGAAATGAGATTTGATAAATAGTTTGAAAGGTAATTTTTTTGTTGGTAAGCTGATTTATAGAATGTGTGTCTGTATGACAGGAAACTGTTCTACCTTGGGATCTTATTTTGCTTTCTGCTATTCTGTCTTTGAGAGACAGATGGAAGGTGGGACTTTTAACTGTACGCTTTTTGTCTTTTGGGAAATTTAATTTTGTAGCTAGCCATTTTGTGACAGATGCTGCTTTCATTTAGTAGCTACATTAAAAATTGCACTTCTATTAATGGAACATTGGTGAAGATTGTGTCTAGGGACCACAGAAGAGCAAGAACTTTTCAGAGAAACTGTCACACTTCTTTGAAGAGACCTCTCTAAAGAGTAACAATATGTTTCCAATCTCTACAATTGTATTTCATTAAAACACAAAACTATATGAATTGGGAACAAGATAAATCCTTAGAGAAATCTTCCTCTGTCCATGGTATCTTCAGAAAATGGTCCCTTTCCTCAAGTTTTTTTCTAGCACTTTTAAGGTTTTCATGTCTAAGCAAATCTGTGAAGTCTCCTCCTACTTCTCAGGAGCAGAATTTTTCCCTTACACTTGCAACCAGGCATTATTTTTCTTTCAGGAACCTCCCAGAGTACAATTTCATTTCAGGATTCTGCCTGTTTTGTGATCTATCATGGGAGATTATAAAACAATATGTTGAGTACAGTGATGGGAACTATAGTTTGAAGACAGCAAATTGTTTTGCACAGGAACTTAAACACAAATGTGAAGGGGACTAAGAAGTGTTTAGTTTCAAATATTCCTCCTTTCACATCCATTGTTTATTGTGGTAAAAATGAAATCCTTAGTCAGGCAGGGCACTAGTCTTTCTGTTGTACTGTTAGGTGTTAGTTATTTCTGGTCTACTTGTGGAAAAACTGGGCTATTGTTTAATTTACATGAAAGGTAAGTGAATACTGAGCCTGTATTTTCTCCTCTCTATGAGAAAGTAAAAGTCCTTTCAGGCATCCCAGAGAGCCACACACATTTTTTTTCCTCAACCTTGCTTTGTATTCCCTGCCCATTTTGGCTTCTATAGCCTACTACTACAACACAACAGTCTCTAGGTTATTAAGTAGAATTGATTACCTTATCCTGAAGCATTGTCACTTTCCTGGGTATTTACAATAAACCAAGATAAACACTACATAATGAAATTCACAGCTGTGTGCATAAAAGATGCTTTTCAAAACAAATCCTTCCTTGTTAATACTGGACTTTATGTGTATTTACATAGTAACAATCAGAGCTCTGGAAGTAGAAGTTATCATTTTACTTACTGAGATTTATATATTACCTATTCATTTTCAACTGTGTTAATACTTTTTTGAAATTCCAATCCATCAAACTGACTATTCCGAGAAGATACTTATTGCTTTTAATTGTAAACATCAGCAGGAAGAATATAATTGAAATACTCTTTCCAACCAAGTTTACATCACTAAAGTCTATTTTATGCTATGCTACATTAGGCAGATTTCTTGTGAAATGTCAAGGGGGGGTGTGGGTTGGAGGCGGGGAGGATAGGGAAAAGAGAGACTGATGATTTATAGCACATAGCTCATTGCTCATGTTCTACCAATAACCTTAAACATCAACCTGGAGCACTGGAATTCTTCTTGGAACAAGAATAATTGAACCTCATTCCCTGATAAATCTATGGCCTCTCTGCAAAACTGTTAATTATGTGTAATAACTACTGAAATGAAAAAGAGTTGGCTGCTTTCTTAATAGCCACCAGCATTAAGGCCATTATTTTCCTTAACTAAATAATATTTCTTACAATTTTTTTTTCTGATATCAATGTTGATTTAACAACAACAGGAGCGCTGTAAAGTCAAATTGTAGAAACTGGGTATATATTATACTAGTCAGGATTTTTTTCTCTCTGTTCCCTACTCACACCAGACATGTGAATACGAGTAGCAGAGTCAGACTCACTGGAAAGTTTTGGCCTAGTGAACCTACTCACACTTTGCCTTTGTCTAGAAAATTCTTTATATTATTGTAATACACACTTTTGTCCTCTTTCTCATATTTGCTCTGTTAGTTCAGTACAGTACCTAAAGGACATGAGTTTAGAACATGAATTTAAGTGCTTTGCTAAACCAGTTTTCAGAGCCAAGTTTATCGAAAAGTCCATTAGAAAATTCAGGGAAAATAATTCCACCATGTCTTTTTAACGTTAGATTTAAAACAGAGTTTCACTACCAGCTTTTCACTTCACACCAACTTTCCTGAAGTATCTTCTTCAAGATCTGTTTCATTGGTAATAAGTCTCTCAGGTTCTACTCTGTTCTACAATACCTCCTGTCTTTCTTTCTGTATCCGGCTTCCTTCCTGTCACAATGGTCGTACACCCAGGTGGTGCCTTGGTGACACCAGTCAACCCCTGCAGATTGACACATTGAAATTTGCAAGAAAGGAACATTTTCACTTGCCAATCAGCAAATGACAATATGATACCGTGTTCCATCTTACCCTATGAAAATAAAATGGTTTATTTGTTATATATGGTGATATCATTAATGCATTATAAACAGATTGTAATGCACAATAAAGTAGCACACAATCAACTTATGATAATACTCGGCATGTAATGTTGTATGCTGTCAGATTTGCTGTCCGCCGCTAGCACGCAAGATGGACCGACAAGATAGAAGGTAGATAAGGTAGATAATTGCAATGCAATTGGATTTCTACACAGTATGTAATTATTATTTTTACTTCAGGCTTTGGATATGGAAACAATTAGAATGAATAGAATATTCAGTACTGCTTCCAGCAAAGAAAATACATCAGTTAATTAACTGTACTTTGTGACCTGAATATGTTTGAAGAAAGACAGGGGGTGGGTAGGAAAATATATACCCTCAGACCTCATTGTACTTTTGTGGTTAGCCCAGATCTTTATATGCATAAAATATCTTAGGTTATGTAATTGACTTTTTAAAAATGACAGCATTTCCTTTGCCTAATAATTTTGAAAGAATGCTTCCTTTTTAATATCTTTTCACATTCCACAAGGTTACATTTCCTAGTTTTGAAGGGATTAGTTAGAAATCAAAAAAGTTAGACATTGGGATTTCATTTATGTGCTGCCATTAATTCAAGTAGACTGCATTAGAATTTTCAACGCTGAAGTGATACAGAAAAAGTGCTTGCACTTTCTATATCTATTAACATTGAAGCTAGAAAAAACAGAGAGAGATGAAATGGGTATCTGCCAGTAAAAAATCTACCACACATTAAAAAAAGCCCATGATTACAGATAAATATAGCTGTATTTTATTTTTTTAAATTTAGCTGTGTTTATTTATTTATTAATTTTATTGTGTTGGCACATAACTCCCCTGGTTTGGGCACATTCCACAGCTAAACAATGTCACCTACTACATCATCAGCAAAAATACTCAGGTTTTACACTGAACCCTAAGCCATCCTAGCTCAATAAATACATTTGACAATATATATATTTTTATAAAAAGTTAAGATATATGGAGTAATTAATTATCCTTAACTTCCAAGAGCTGAAACAATCTTATATGTGTATCTAAAATACATAGATGCAACTATGTTAAGCCAAGTATTTGCTTATAACAATGGATTTTTGTATCTGCAAAAATAGATATTTGTGTTGATTTACATTTTTTAAGAGATGCTAAGTGTTGGTATTCCACTACTGGTGTGCAGTAATATATATCTGAGCAAGCCACCTGTCACTTCATGGGAAAAACTTGACATTACTACTTCATTATTTACATCCCACACATCTGTTTTCACATGTGTGTAATGTGATATGTTATGAGTTAGTGTGGAGTAGAATTTTCTGTTGGTAATCATTTTAATCATGCTTAGAAAGTATATGAGAAGTTTATGGTAATCATTTTAAGCCTCCTTTCTATTTATCTTATATGATATTTAAAGTGACTCTTGGACATTTCCAGTTTGATAAAGCACCAGAATATCTGCATATTCAAAGTGAGCTCTGAGATGTTTTTCATAAATAGTGACAAGACATGAATTCAGAAAAGATTTAAATTAATTATTCAGCAGACTTCAGATCCATATTTGTATATAGAACTCTCTATAAAGAGAGAAACAATGTTTCATTAGAGTGAGGTATATACTTAAAGTGGTTAGAAATAAAAAATCCTCAAAGATTTTATTCCTTCTGGAATATACATAAAGTTTTTTGAGAAAAATAATTAGTTATTCTATCTTCTGTTTGTATCTAAGTATTAATTCTGCAAAGGAAAATGGAGAAGGAACAAATTATGTGAAAATAAGGAATTAATCTGTAAGTCCAGGAATCAGATTAATGACAACATTAGACATGTAATCTCAAAGATTAATTAATCCCCTTCAAAACATACATTTTTAAATTTCACACAGTATCCTTCTCTCTGAAAATGCCAGGTGTAGGGGGGAGAAGAGGAAATTCATCATACAATTTGATCTGAAATATCCTGCCCCTTAAATTATGGAATTTTTTATCACTTCTAGCCTCACTGTAGATTAAACTTCAGAACACAAAAACTCTCAGTGGGAGGTCTCCAAAAATGTTGCAGGATAAATTGTTGATGCTGAGTTCTGCAATTATGGTATTCCAAATTCGCCATTAGCCTAGCTTTGGCCCTTGAAATGCAACATGTCAATACAGCATGCTTTTTATACATAGGTTGTAGTATTTATGACTGTTGACTCTTCATACTGATATTATATTACTGTAAAAAATGAAAGATATTGAATAATTTGTGGCAACACTTACCAGACCTTCTCTTATGCAGCCGAGTCTCTTGATGATAGTATGATACTACTGAACAAATAGGAACAGGTGCAGGAAGTGCCTGGTAACCTACAAAACCAAGGACAAGATGCTGAATACATTTGTTACAAAAAGATGAGTTAATACCATCCACAGATTATGTAACCATCCAAAGAACAATGTATTGTTGCAACGACATGCTACAACTGATGATATGTATGGCTCATGTATAGTATTAGGTTGACTTACAGTGAACTAAGTTTATAGAAACCTCATTAAAAGTAAACTGTTAATTCCAAGGTGATACCTGCAATATATGTTATTACTGTGAACAGGCAGAGGAGTTAGGGGAAAGAAAGGACTGGCAGTCTTGAAGAAACGAATGTGGTAGGGACATCTGGGAAGCTAGCCTGGGAAGCTAGCACACTCCTTTGATAGCTCTTCAAGGGGTAAAGAGTGAAATGATTATCCATGGGATATGAATGTTATTCTTTGAGCATGGATGGATATTTCAAGAGGGACTTCCATCAATTTCATAGCAGGCAAATCCCTCTGCTAATTAGTACAGAGGCAGAAAATAAGCAACTCTAGGTCTACATGAAAAGTTACCAGGGAAGAAAGATCTTATTTGTATAAGAAATTATGCTTTATAGTTACACAGTAAGTAGCACCTGCCACAGGACCAGAGAGGATACATTGCCTGGAAATGTTAGGTAGTTTCTTAACTGTAAGATCCCAAAAGATAGTGTTGTTTCATGGAAAAAAATTTATTTGGTCTTTTCTCTTCATTTAGGTCTCAAGTTACTCTATTATTATGCAGATTATTCCAGAGGCAAAAAAAAATAATACAACAACCACTAAAGTAGTGAAATGAACTGTTTTCTTTACTGCATTTATAGTTCAAAGCACATTTTGGTAGCTAACATACTCTATGTCTCTCTTTAAATGGGCAGAGCTCTTCAGCACAGAGCTGCTGTTGTCACTGATAAGAAAATATGCCTATCCAAAGGCAATGTCAAGAGGTTGGGCATCATTAAAATGAATAATGTTGACTTCTGCAAGATTACAGAATGCCAGAGAGCATCCCAGGAAAAAAAAAGTGGGGAATTATAGGAGGCAGGGAGAATGAAGTCTTTTAGCACTAAAATTCTTTTAATCACACACTTCATGGTAAGGACCTGAGAGCAATTGGCATGCCTTTTCTCTGGAGATTATTTTTTCCGGTAGATTTGACTTAAATAGTAAACAAGCACAAGATAAAAATGAGAAAGGAAGAGGATCAAAAGCCAGCACTTAGCATTTCTCAGGCACAGAGAACATAACTAGATGTAGAATTAGGTCAACATGTCAGAACAGTGCATCCCTCTTTCACAGTAGGCAGCTGCATTACACAAACATTTCTGAAGTTCAATAAAAGCGGAAACCCAGTGGAAAGTTACTGTTCTTACAAAATACAGAAAGGGAAAATAGCCAATTTGAGGTAAACGTGTCACCTAAATTTACTACAGAGTCCCCCCTGTCATTTACGGAAGCGGACCACTAAGTACTGATGGGTTCTATATATGTGGATTTTGCAGAAAGAAGAAAGCAAAAGTACTTCTACAAAGCTGATATTTATTGCTGGTACTCACAAGGAGCATATACGCCAAACTCTTTTCTGTTGCAGCTATTGAGGCATCAGAGAATATATGTGGTGTTATGTGGGTTACCTGAAGTAATCACTTCGGTTAATAGCTCAAGCATTCCTTAAGGAAAAACCTACTGCTGAACACTAGAACTGCTATTTATTGCCCAGCATCAAAATGATTAGCAGAAGGCTTTGTGCCCTCAGAACATTTAAAGTCAATACGTAGGAAAAATTTAAATAGAATGAAGAGAGGAGAAAGGCAATTTCCCATTTCATTTTGATGCTTCAGCAGAAGATTACACTCCCTAGGAACTGCTTAAATTCAGTGGAGGAAGAGATGATCCTCCAAAGAGTGCTTTGCATAGGCACCTATTGCAGGTGCTCTTAAGCCCTTCTGAATTCCCTGACAGTTCTTCAGAGGTTTAGCCAGCTACTGAACTCCATTTCCTGCTGCTCCATTTCCAGCCCCTGATGGCCTTGACTGCTACTGCCCACAAAGAGCATGGCTGTGCTGTCATGGTCTGGGTGGAGAAGACACAACATGTCTGCCTACCACAAACTGCTGAGCTGTAATCACAATTTGGGAAACTGGAAATCGCTGCTGTGAAGCAAGCAGCCAACCCTTCACCCACGCAGAGAAACTGGCAGCAACTATGCGCCCGGGTGTTACAGCTCTGTCTTGCATTGTGGGGAGGTGACAGGGCCACTGAGTTGCTTGAACCCTGTTTTCTTGTTGTGGAGATGCACCCTGTCTCTCAGCTGTAGGAACCCAACAGAAAGACAAGATGCCTCAAAACTCGCTTGCAGCAGGACTTCTGTCGCCAGTGTACTGATAACAAAGAATGTATGTCCTTGGTTCTCAAAACAACTGTACCCTCTGCCCTGAAAACATGTCTGCCTTGCAAGGCCCAGCACTGCGTGTGCAGCAGAGGCAAGGGGGGGCTCATGCAGCAACGTGTCGGACAATGATAGGATGAGCACAGGTAACTGTCACATTGATTGGTCAAACTAAAGTCAACAGGAACTATAAATTACTGTTATACCCAGCTGCAATTGGGAACCCTCACCACCATCGATCCCCACCATTGTGACGGCCTGAGAATCGCGGATCAATGGGACGCCATTGACACCAGAGGATCGTCGAGCCATCGTGTGGATCGACCATGGTGGTGATATACTATTTCTTGCAGCTCTCTGAAATTCTGCTTCTCCCTTCCTCCTTTCCTTTTCTCTATCACCATTTAGTGTCATTTTTAGGTAACAATAGTAAAACTATAGTAAACGGCATCTGACCTCATTTGTGTCTTTATTGCGCCCCCGGCATCATTTCAAACCCCCTCCAGGACAAAAATCGGACCGGGACCTAACATCAACCTACAGAGGCCGAATGTAAACGTCACATAAGCCAGGGCTGGTCTGTATGTCACTCACTTGATCATGCTGCTTTACATGCAAATTTGCATTGAAAACATCAGCTGTTGTTTCATTCTGAGAGAAAATGTGAGGAGATCTGTCTTAAAACATGCAACTTTTACTCATAGTCTTACTTCAACTATTAAGAAAGGTATAGCAAATCCAAAGCATCATCTCCTTTTTATCTTTTTCTTCATGAACAATTCAGATCAACATTCCAGTGGTCTGAAATGATGGAGGTTTAAACTAGTCGATCTGATCAAGAAATATATGAGAATGGAACAACCCTAGGGCTTGACATACCACTTTTCCTGCATATATTTATCATTTACATATATTTAGTATTTCCACAAAACTTTTTTTTTTCCCTAGTGTAAAGATTATTGACTAGAAATAGTTTAAAAACATGAGCAAGACATCTATATATCCACCATTTCCCTAGAGAATATTGTTTTATGTGTGTATGCACCATGAGCAAGTGCACATTGATTTATGTTTGCAATTTGCACTAACCATAAAAGAAAGCAGTACTTTATTTTTTATGCTTTAAACAAGAAAAACACAGTCATAAATAGAAATCTTAGAAAAACCATAAATACCACCCCATAAAATTAAATGCAAAAAGAAATATTCCTCTCCCCTCCATCCCACCCTCCAGTTAAGCTGTTTTATAAAAGGGACAGCTGAGATGAAAATACAAGCATGTAAGGCATTTTCCAGAACCTTATATTTTTTAAGTAGTGCGAATTGCTGACCAGGCAAATTCTCTCTTCAGAGAAAAATGCCAGTGAAAAAATTATACAAGCATATGCATTTTCATATGCTCATAGGAACAAATACCAAAGTAATTAATTATCTGCAACACTGTTAAAATTTAAAAATGGACTTTAAAAATTCCATGATACTGTACAGGCTACCAAATGAATTTTTCACTCATGCTTAAACTAATAAACAGATTACTTATGGTCTCAATAGTATTTTTTCCAGTTATGAAAACAAACGATTAGCAAAAATTAATGTAAGTAGTAACCAAGGTAAATTATCTTTAATATTTATAGCCTAGTGTGATCACACAATTATGTTTATGCATCTTTCATAGCTGTTGAGCTTGTTGGCCACTATCAGCAAGCTTTTCAGTGGAGAGGAGGGGGAGGTGGTCGACAAAATTCATAAAATAACTGTGACAGCAGGAAATTGGACAGAGAATGGAGGCCACAGCTAAGGAAAAGTCTCTAACCTAAGCAAATGCATTGCATGTCAGTATATCCATGTGGAAGACAGCATGTTCTTGTAATTGCACAGTTAAGCATTTTTTCATCAGCAGCTAAATAATGGCTAACTACAGAAAGCAAGCGTGAAACACAGGCAAGCAAGAAAAAGAGTTCATTCATTCAGGCTTTCTTTTTTTTTATATTATTATTTTGGTTTTATTTTAATATTTCAGATGAAAGTCCTGTTCACATAAGCCCTTTCTTCTCCGTAAAATTCTAATAGCTTCTTGCAAAAGAATTTTAGACACAAGCAGTGCCCATATCATGATGCTCGATCGATGACAATAAGGTACATAACCTGAATTTATGCTTCCTTGACTGGGGAAAAAAATTACCTTTCTTTAAAGAGGCCTGTCAGATTACCTGTTGACCTAACAGTCATCAATTTGAGCCTAAAGATTTGCTGCTGAAGGTGATACTATTGTCTTGCTCATCCATCTCGTTCAGTGGGAAGTCAGGTCATTTCGTCATATTCATCTTGGTTTGCTGTAGGAACAAAGTAAATCAAACTTGTATTAGATTAACAGTAAAATGAGACTGACAATGGTCTATGTTTTTTCTGATGATTGTTTAATACTAAAGGGGCAAGGGGGACAAGTTCAATCCCTAATGAAAAATAATTTCCAGGCAACTTTCCTCTAAATCTTTATGCTTAAATCAACCGTTGCATTTTAGGTAGGAGAAAGCAGTCTGCCCCTTACTAGATTTCAGATTAGACTCTCCACAATGGGACAAAGTATACATTTCAAAAAGGATACCAAGAATTACTGCATATGCCAGCATTCTTGGTGTTAAAAAGGCAAATGTTGCACTGAACATCAGTGTAGTAAACACAGTAAAGGTGCCACTGATCAAGACGACAGCTTTTCATCCGTGCTCTATGTTTTGCTGTCAGTTTCCCTGATGTACAGAAAAAGGACAAGCACGAGTCTCTTGATAATGTGTATTGATTATTTGTGCCCTTCCAAAGATCAGTCCCTTGTACCATTTAGCTGAGAAGCAGAAGAGAATGCAAGATGCCATATTAAGCCATGGCATGGTTTAATAACCACAAAAGAATGTAATGGAAAACCAGTAGCTAAACCATTAGTAAATTATCTGAAGATTGTTAGTACTTGAGTACAGTATGTGGTGCAAATTTTTTGTTTCATTAACTGGTATGCTGTAATAAGGAAGATAAACTAGTTTGAGTTTGATTTATCTATGAAAGTTCTGCTGCATTTGCAAAAGCCTAGGGATTACTTTTTAATGTAAATGCAGTCCTAAATTATTTTAAATCCCTTGGGTGAAGTTCAGCCAAGTGAAAGTCAGTGAAAGCTCTATCATTTATTTCTATAGGACTATAATATTTTCTCTAATTACTACCTATAAAAATGTTACTATTATTTATTCTAAAATTTTGAGAAGCCAGAATGTCCAATGTCCCACAGCAAGAAAATGTGAGGTCTATGTAGCTAATTCATCCATCTTGCATCAAATTAATTCAAGTCAGAAGTTAAAAGGTAGAAACATTTTTTACTTTCTTGTTCTGCGTTTTCAGATATCAGCAAGTGTTTTTGAAGTAGAAAGTCTCTTGTCAGAATGACTGAACAGAAACTTTTACTAAGCCTATTCTATGTGGCCCTTTTTGGGAACTGAAGTCTAAAGGACCACTTAGAATTTCTTTTCCATTTTAGTAGATATGAAAAAATGCTTCTGCAACATCTTAATATGGAGCAATGGAAGCACAAAACAGATTGGAATGACACAGAACTAGTACAAAAATTTCACTTTTCCACAATTGCACATCTGTCATGCTTGAATACCAAAATGTTTTATTATTGCTCTATCTGCCCCTTCTCACAAAACCATGTGAACCTTACAGCACAAGTTCAAACATTCAAACTAAAATAAGCTCTGAGAGCAGGGAAATAAAAGTATAGCATCAGTCAAAACCTCTCCACTAAGCACCTTACGCAGAAGATTCCAGAAATGTTAAACCATCATTTGAATAAATAAATAATAATCTGAGCTACTGTATGTCTTATATGGAAGATGGTGACTCATGTGCTAGCATGCACCAGCTACAGAGCTATGTATGTGTAGAAGTCTAGTGAGGAACAGTAACGAACAAATGAGTAAAATTTTAAAATCAGAAATGTGATTAGTGAATAAGGTTCAGGTCAAATCTCATAAAGTAATGTATATTGTTGTGACTGAAGTTACAGAAGAGATGCCTAATCCTACAATAACAACAGCTAAGGCTGTTTCACAGCTGGCCCGCCTTCCCTCAACATCACTGGGTAACAATGTCTACATGAGGATTATTTCACCTTCAAAATGCTCTGTTGTGTGCACAAACTTAAACCAACACAAGTATTCAAAGAAAAAGGGGTGTATGCAAGTCCAGCTTGAACTTCTACTCCCATGTAGAAGAGACAAGTGTTGACTCTTTCTTTCTCTACAGTTTGTGCAATTACTCAGTTTGAATGCATAAACATACAAATTGATGTATGGAATTTTACGTACGACTCTTTTCCTTTATATCACAAAAGTATAGGCCTGCAGGTCCACTGTGAACAATATGGTTAACCGGATTAATTGAACATTAATTAACCATTAAACATAATGGCTAACCATATCAGGGACTTTTTTTTATGACCACATAATCCTTTTTAGTAGTATACATGGGAAACTACCAACATTGTCATTGCATGCTTTATATAGCATTACATAGAATAAAATGTCAAAATACCTTGCAAAGAGAAGTTTTGGACTGTCTGGTGAGCTTTTGTCATCTCTCAGATCTTTATCAGACCTATATTTACATATGTAAAGTTATTTTTTCTTTAGTCTTTTGAATGGAAGGCACAGGTGAGGATTTTATTGACATAGCTTTCTAATAATTGTCTCACTGTGATGTGAATGTGTATATAAGTATCAGCATTTTTCCATGATATAATGATTACCACTGTGGCTACTGTTACACTCTTACATTCTGGACCATTTTCTGCAGTTTTCTCACACACCAAGATTTATTTGAGATTTAGTGTTCCTCCAGTCTCTGTCCAAAAAGGCATATACAGGAATCCTAACACCATAGCAACCAATGATGCATCTGTATTTGTAATGTGACACATTTGTATTTATAATGCATATATTGCCTACTGGCAGAAAATGTGGTAAAAAATGCTTTGTAAAACCAGAAAAGTCAGTTTCCTGCTTATCCATCAGATACTACTAGCTTCCCAGCAGTGTATGTCTTGAACATGCGTATTTAGTGAAATTTGCTAAGAAAACAGATGTTCCATTAGAAGTGGAATCTTATGTGAATTACAGAATTCACTTCTGTGAATTGGTCTTTAGGACCAATCAATCTCTTGGTCCTAAAGTTGCTGTCAGATGGGAGAGATGGTTGATAAAATGCTTCAAATCACCTTAATAATTCACTTCTGTGTTACTAATGATCCCTATTATTGTTTATTTTTACAGCTCCCAAATGCATGCTACGTGTTTCAGAGCACATATTTCACAAATATACCTTAATTAACTGGCTAGTATAGGGATTTGCAAAATTTTTATACTGTAAACCACAGTCTGATACAAGTTTGCTTCCTAGACCACTTCCTCTGCCATTCATGACATTAATGTATTGTATTAATGGTTCCAGTGCTCAATACTGAAAATGCTTACAAAGAGTAAATAACAAGGAAAGTATTTAATGGATGTTTTCTGCCTTTTTAAAATGCAGTCTCCCTGGTAAAAGTAAAACAATAAAAAGAACGGTAGCACAGACTACCAACAAACTTTTCCTGTACAACCATATTAAAGCCTTTTGCTTATTAACTATTTTGCAATGTTTTCTCTAAGGTTAGAGAAGGTTAGTAAGGTTAGTAAGGTTAGAATTCCTGTTCCATTTTCCAAATATTTACCATTACCTTCTGTTGGTAGCAGGGAAAGATTTGCAAAAATGCTGACAGTAGCACTGGGTTCATGTACTAATTATTTTTCAAGCCAGTAAAAATTCTGTTTTATTTACTATGATCTGACATCAAAAGAAGGATGGCAATTCAAATTATTTATTTTGTCTTACATTGTTTATTTTTTCACCATGTCAAAGACATCTCCTGATATTTCAAAAACATATGTGTTTTACAAGAACATTTGAAATGTGTCAGATTAATAATTCACATAATTAGGTTGTGGCATTCAGAGCTCTCACGGATAACATTCAGAAGGAAAATATCACAAGAAAATATCACATTTTTTTGTGATACCTGCTTTGAGGTAAAACCCTACAGGTGTGACCCCTCTACACTTTTCCACTTCCAACCCTTCAACGGTGCAAATAACAAAGTTACCTGATCTTGATTGTTATAGCAATAAGTATAAGCAAGGGCCTCTCTGCATACCATTACTTGGTATAGTCAGTTCTTATCACTGTGAGAGTGAACAGTTTCTGAACAATATGCTGTTAATTTCAGAGTTTAGTTAGTTAGAAGAGGCCCAGCTAAAAACGTAAAATAACAAAACAGAAAATTAGTCGTGTTTTACCTCATACCAGGACAAGAAATATTAGGACTACTTGTATAAAAAAAGCTTTTGTCTATCTGAATCTTTCATGACAGCAGACAAGTTCAAGAGCAAGCTGATGTGCTGTCATTGTTAAAGTGTTTGCCTTCAGTACCAAACTGTAAGTGATGCATTAGCATGTCCTTAAAATCTTAGCAAGCCTGTTGACCTCCTGCATTTAAGTCAAAATATCAACTTCCTGTATCTTATGATGATATGAAGAGAAAATTTGTCCCTGACAATCAAAATAGATGGTAAAATGACAGTTGTTATCAAAAAGTTGGAACACTAGTTTATTATAGCTCCCCAAAACAAAGGCAGACACCTGTTTAGATCCTAAGCCCACGGTATTAAAATGAAAAAAAAAAAAAAAATCTTTCACTATGTTTACACCTTCACCAAAATATTGAAGTATTGTAAGCATCCATGAATATGCAGTTTTCTCTTCAAGCTTTGGCAAGCAACATGGTACAGTTGACTCTATGTATAATTTTATTTAAAATGTATGCCCGCACACCTGTGCATATGTAGGTATCACAGACTACATGAAAACCATTTCTTCTAGAAACTTCAGCTAAAAAGTAGAACTTGAATTGCCTATGTGCAATTTACCTCAAGAATTTATTCTCTCTAGGGGCAGGGAAAAGGGAAAGAGAAGGGAAGGGAAAAGAAAAGGAAAAAGCAGTAGGAGAAGGAAAGGGCAAGGGGGAGGAGGAGGGAGATGGGAAGGAGGGAAGGAAAAGGGGAAGATAACACAAGGAAAGGAAAAACTACGCTACTTACGTAGTCACTCCCAGCAAAGCAAAACTAACACATAGCTGATTTGGTATTTAAAGATATAATAAACCTGAAAAACTGAGCAGTGTCAACAGATCACTTGTGTTATAACAGTGTTACATTTTTCTGTGCATTTTTGGCATGTTTTTTATTGCCACTGAGCAGTGAGTTGCTTTTTTCAAGTAGACTTCACAATCTGTTTTGCAAAACCATTGAAGTATTACGGAAAAGAACGCCCAGGTGCTATTACAATATATTCATATGATTACAGGTGAAGAGTAGTTACCATCAATTATCTGCTTCATATCAGTTCCCAAACCATAAAAAGAGTGGTTCTACAATCCTGCCCTCTTCACAAGTATTTACTTGGACATTGTATAGCCTTGAGTAAGTCGTCTTTTAGTAAATGAATTTGTTAAGGCACAAAAGTCAAAGGATAGTGAGAGAATACTATGGAGAATACTTTTACTTCCTGCTGGATATATCCTGAATTATGGGCAACAGAGATTTAAGATAAGTTTGTACAGAAATGCTGAAGATGGTTGGAAACACGGTGTGCTGCTGCAGCTGTTCCTTATAGTAGTTCAAATTGACTGAAAGCATCAGGGATCTGTCTTTTGGTTGAGTATAGCACAATGAACACAGATGCAAGTGTATGACAAAGTGAGAACTGAATACATGGAAATAAACAGAATGTGAAACTCGATTCTGAGACATCATAATCTCTCTTTTATGAAAACATCATTGCTGTGGGACCCATCCTTTCCTTGCACATCATTAGGTTAATCAGAAAACATAAGTAAATCATTGGGATATATAAGGAGCTGTAACTCCAGGATTAGCATTTACATCTTAATTGAAAATCAAACGTTTAGATTTTGAGATTAAATTAGGCAGTTGTTTTGCTTGTGGGCTTGTGTTTTGGGGGCTTTTTACATTTAAGCTATAACATAGACAATTAAGTGAGAAACAGCTTATTTCAGCAATGCGATTTTAAATCTTTCCTGAAGTTCGATCCATAAAGGCAGGAGATAGAGCACAAATGAGTGAAGCTTAATGAAACTTCATTATAATTAATTGGTGCTTACTAAGTAATTAAAGTAGTGCTTACTGCTTTGGAATTAACATTTTTTTCTTCTGAGAGGTCCAGACTGCTCAAACAGTATCAATCTTATTTCCCAGTTCATGGAAGTTTTGCGAGCCTTTTTGCAATACATAATAAAACATGACAACATGGTATGAGTCACATAACCTGATGTGACTCATTATATATTGCCCAAATATTAGCAGTAATAGCCATTTTCAAAACTATAGTATTGTTAATGATGGACTTACAAAAAAAATCTAAGATCAATTTTTTCAAGGTCAAATAAGGAATTCTTTTTGGAAAAAATTGTGTTTGCCTTTATCATATTTTCTCAGATACTTTATCATATTTTCTCAGATATTTTTCTTCTAAGCATAACTAGAACTGCTCAGCAAGCAGCAATTGAGCATATCACCACTAGTGTTGCAGGACAGCCATCACGGCAGTGATAAGAACACTGACCTCAGAGCTGAGTAAAGAAATAACATCCAATGGGATCTGCTATACTGGAAGCAAGATATAGCTTTCAACAGACCTGTTCTGATTTTCCTTCAAACAGAAACAAGTCAGCATACTAGCTGATAGTTATTGACAGATACTTATTTAGGTTCAGGGTAATAGCTTTGAAAATAAAATCACAAAGCTATCTGGATGATTGCTTAGAACCTTGGCAGATAAAGTGAAAATACTCTTAGCTTGCATTTGTTGGTGTTTCTATGAAGTAATTTTGTTGTTTTCCTTTATGGTGACTTGAATGTTGTTACCCATTATTCACTAAGATCTTATTTTGAAGAGCATAAAATCTAAACCACACTAAAAAGACAACAAGCAAAACTTAGGAATGCTCTGTTTAACTAAAATGTTACTCTTGCAAACTTTACTGCTCACTTTTCTGTTCAGTTGTGCCAGAATAGTTACTTGATGTTTCTCGAAGACACCACCAAGCTACATGGTGAAGATCACAGGCCTGAGGAACAGGATGCCATGAAAAGAGACCTGGACAAGCTCAAGAAGTGGGCCCATGTGAACTGCATGAGGTTCAACAAGGACAAGTGCAAGGCCCTGCACCTGGGTCAGAACAACCCCCAGTATCAACACAGGCTGGGGGATGAAGCCCTACGGAGAATGACCACGGAGTGTTGCTGGATGAAAAGCTCAACACAAGCCGACAACGTGTGATCACAGTGCAAAATTCCAACCACATCCTGGGCTGCATCAAAAGAAGCATAACTTCTTTTACATAGGTTGAGGGAGGTGATTCTGCCCCTCTACTCCACTCCGGTGAGACCCCACCAGGACTACTGCATCCAGCTCTGGAGTCCTCAGTACAGGAAAGACATGGACCTGTTGAAATGGGTACAGAGAAGGGCCACAAAAATGATGAGAGGGATGGAACACCTCCCCTATGAAGAAAGGCTGAGAGAGTTGGAGTTGTTTATTCTGGAGAAGAGAAGGCCCCAGGGACATCTTAATAGCATCTTTCAGTACTTAAAGAGGGTGTATAAAAAAGATGAGGGCAAACTTTTAGTAGGACCTGTTGCAATAAGACAAGGGGTTATGGCTTTAAGCTAAAAGGGACTAGATTTAGGCTAGATATAAGGAAGAATTTTTTGACAATGAGGGTGATGAAACACTGGAACAGGCTGTCTAGAGAGGTGCAGCCTGCACCTCTGCAAAGATTCAAGGTCAGGCTGGACAGGGCTCTGAGCAACCTGATCTAGTTGAAGATGTCCCCAGTCATGGCAAGGAGGGTGGAGTAGCTGAACTTTAAAGGTCCCTTCCAATTCAAACTGTTCTATGGTTCTATGATATCCCTTTGGAAAGAAAGATTATTGAGAAATTATGAAGAGAAACATTGAAATTATACAGGATACAGCTTAATAAAATGGTATCAGTTTTTAAGTTGTGAGGTCTTGAAAAATAAGAAAATTAAGTCATACCTTAGTGCAACCTTTGTTACCAAAGGGTATAGGCACAATTCTCCTATGGTCAGCCAAAGCAGCAAACAGCTCACTAGTGGAGGATCAGAACTACTCTAGAGTTGTTTGAGTAAGGAGAATGCTCAAAACTGTAATAGAAGTGTGAAATAAAGCACTGAAGGACAGAGAGTGGGGCATAAAATTTGATTCTTAAAGGAAGGTTTGAATATTAATATTTGCTATACATAAGCTAAAAGGCATTCTGAAGAGTTTGTGAGATCAATATCTTCTCAACTTCACTGTTAATAATAAACATATTGTGAAACAAAGTGAAAAAAAGGACCTTAAATTAAAAACCCATT
This sequence comes from Tringa tobata, assembly GCA_033628505.1. Taxonomy (NCBI): domain Eukaryota; kingdom Metazoa; phylum Chordata; class Aves; order Charadriiformes; family Scolopacidae; genus Tringa; species Tringa tobata. Next base: position 1,991,883 of record JAHREE010000061.1, read on the forward strand.
AGAGCCCTCTAATTTCATTAAGCTTTAGAGAGCTGTTACTTCATTTGTATATTTACTAATATTAATAGCTTCATGAGATTGCAAGTTTTTAAAAAGCTTTTGAATTTGGGAGATTTTCTTATTTACAACGTAAATTTTTCCAGCTTTGGCTATTAGTCAAGGTATCTTATCTTGCCTCTCATTGCAAGTTTAAAATCAGTCTACTATCAGAGGTCTTCTCCCTGGTTAGGTGCCGAGAGATCATTATCAGGCCATGCAATCTTCCCTGAGACAACAAAACATTAAATTTCTTGAGGTGCTCACTATGAGACTGCCCTTTCTTGCTGTGTTAGAGGGGTTTCTATTGTCTGCCTCTATGCATTCTTCCAACATGATCAGCACTCTTAAAATTGGGAGCACATTATGCTGAATGTGTAGTTTCAATCTTGCAATAACTGTGTACAGTGTAGATAAATCAGGAAAAGGCAGGAAAACATTAAGGAGACTTGGGGTAGGAGGGATGACACATGAAATGTGGGTGTACGGGATGAAGTTCAGCATCCAGCCTTCAATGTGCAAAATGGTCTGCAATAAGTTTTTTCCCAGTGTCACTTATTCTTCCCTACTTGTATTTGATATTTTCTTGTTTAAGTGCTAGTCTAGCCCACAGTACCCACACCCACCATTTTGCTCTCCCAGGTTATATTGGGTTAGTTTCCAAACCAAGACACTAGATCTCTCAGAGTATCTGCTTTTCAAAATATTATCTCCTGTATTATTAGTGCAATCTCCACGTTTTATTCCTAGCTATACACAGCTGTTTTTAGCACAAAAATACTTGGACTTATCTTTAAACAATTTGTTAAATTTGGTATAATTTACATATTTGATTAACGGCATGTTTCTATTTTGAACCATCTATATATTTCAATAACATTAGGCCATTCCTTTTGGAATCTCACTAGAAACATCTCATTTAAATGATAATTCCCCATATGCTTTTAGTTTTTGAAGTCACCCAGCAAATTTCAATCAATTAGCATTTTTAAATTTATTTTATAGCCTTGAGGAAGCTATATAAGGGCCTTTCCTCCTAACTGAAATTATTAATTCTTGACTCAGTCAGTCATGTTTACCTTAACTTGACTTTGCACATAAAGGTAGTAGATGCAACATATGCAAACTTCAGCCAGGAATTTCTGACTTTACCATATAACATTAAGATTGAGGAATAAGAATGATTCAAAGTCACCACAGTAAATTTAGCTGAAATCTTGATTAAATCTTGGGCATGTTAAAGAGATTATTTCTCTGAAAATAATCATTCATGAGTTAAATGTTTTGACAGAAAGTCCAGGACCAATGGAGTAAGCACAGTATTTCAAAAGCCTCTTGAATTCTGCAAAAGCGCAAACTGAATATAACTAGTAAAAATTAAAATATTTAGAAATAGCATGCCTGAAAAATTTGGTGGCCTTCTCTGATGGCGCTACAGTACTGTTAGATAAGGGGAGATATCATCTACCTAGATTTATGCAAAGCATTTGACGCTGTCCCACATGAACTCCTGATCTCTAAATTGGAGAGACCCAGATTTGCTGGGTGGAGCACTTTGTGGATCAGGAACTGGCTAGATGGACGCACTCAAAGAGTTGTGGTCAACAGCTAAATGTCAAAGTGGAACCAGTGAGGAGTGGCATTCCTCAGGGGTCAGTACAGGGACCAGTGCTGTTTAACATCTTTGTCAGAGACATGGACAGTGGGATTTAGTGCACCCTCAGCAAGTTTCCCAATGACACCAAGCTGTGTGGTGTGGTCAACACACTGGATGCCATCCAGAGGGACCTGGACAGGCTTGACAAGTGGGCCCATGTGAACCTCATGAAGTTCAACCAGGCCAAAAGCAAGGTCCTGCACCTGGGCCGAGAATGGATTGAAAGCAGCCCCGAAGAGAAGGAAACGAGGGTGTTGGTTGTTGAGAAGCTCAACATAAGCTCAACATGGGAGGTGATCATTCCCCTGCACTTGGCACTCTGAGGCCCCACCTCGAGTACTGTGTCCAGTTTTGGGCCCCTTATCACAAAAAAGACATTGATGTCTGGAGCGTGTCCAAGAAGGGCAATGAAGCTGGTGAAGGGTCTGGGGAGTAAGTCTTATGAGAAAAGGCTGAGGGAGCTGGGGTTGTTCAGCCTAGAGAAAGGAGGCTGAGGGGAGATCCTACCACTCTCTACAAATACCTGAAAGGAGGTTGTAAAGGGTGGGGGTTGGTCTCTTCTCCCAAGTCACATGCGATAGGACAAGAGGAAATGGCCTCAAGTTGTGCCAGGGGAGGTCCAGATCGTACCTTAGGACAAATTTTTACACTGAAAGGTTTATTAAGCATTGGAATGGGCTGCCCAGGGAAGTGGTTGAGGCACCATCCCTGGAGGTATTCAAAAGACGGGTTGACATAGTACTTAGAGACATGGTTTAGTGATGTGGTTTTTTGTTTTTATCAGAGTTAGACTGATGGTTGGACTAGAGGATCTTAAAGGTCCCTTCCAACCTGGACAATTCTATTATTCTATTCTATGAACTGGCTATGTGTGTCTGCAGCCCAGAAAGCCAAACATATCCTGGGCTGCAGCAAAGTGTAGCCAGCAGGTCAAGGGAGGTGATTCTACCCCTCTACTCCACTCTCCTGAGACCCCACCTGGATTACTGCATCCAGCTATGGAGTCTTTAGGACAGGAAGGACATGGACCTGTTAGAACAAGTCCAGAGGAGGGCACGAAGATGATCAGAGGGCTGGAGCACCTATGCTGTGAGGGCAGGGTGAGAGAGTTGGGATTGTTTAGACTGGACAAGTGAAGGCTCTAGGGACATCTTATAGCTGCTTTCCAATACCTAAAAGGGGCCTAAAGGTGAGATGGGGAGCAACTCTTTGTGAGGGAATGTAGTGATAGGATGAGGGGTAACAATTTTGTACTGAAAGAGGGGAGTTTTAGATTAGAGATTAGGCAGAGACTCTTTATTGTGAGGGTGGTGAGACACTGGAACAGGTTGCCCAGAGAAGTTGTGGATGCCCTACCCCTGGAAGTGTTCAAGGCCAGGTTGGATGGGGCTCTGAGTAATCTGATTTCATAGAAGGTGTCCCTGCCCATGGCAGGGAGGTTGGAACAAGTTGATCTTTAAGGTCCCTTCCAACCTGAACCACTCTACAATTCTATGATTCTACGGCATCTTAAGCTTCATATAGTTTTCAGAGAGAAAAAGTCTTCCCTTAGAACCTATGCTAAGAAGAAAAATAATGTCAGAAAATGAACAAATATAAGGGACTTTTTCCACTTTTTAAGAATGCCCTAAAGACAAACATCTAAACAAATCCATCAGGCACTTCCTAAGTTCATGCAGCAACCTTTTCTGCATTGTAGATTATACGTGTTCAACTTTGACTCATGTTTCTTTAGCGTTATTACAGCTGAAAATAAAATCATAAAAAGAAGGAATCTCTAGATACAGGTAACAGTTTGTCACTCTCACATATCTATAAAATACAGGAAAAATTCTGATTCCCCCAGTCCTTAGAACAATTTACCAAAGATCATAATAGTTTCTCTTCCCTTACAGCTCTTAAATCAAGACAGAAGATTTTCATAGTAGAAGCACTGCAGTTCAATCAGTGCTACTGGCCATAAATTTGTTCTTTTGAAGGTCAGATTGGATAACTGGAGCATTCACATCAGTTTTTAAATCTATGTCCCATCCTAAACACGACATGTACTTCAACAGTGATACCATCTTCTACAAACAGTCAAATGCAGCTGTCATACTGAAAATATCTACTATTGAATGATATTTTAAGTAACCCTAATTTAAAGAAATGTGTTTATTTCAAGACATATGACATTCAGCATCTTCCCTCCTCAGCCATATGTTCCAGGATCATCTGCTTAATGTGGAACTATCTCCCTTCACTCACATGATAAAAAGAAGGCCCTAAGTCCGTATCTATTACACATCTGCATATGTGCTTGATGTACTTAATTGAGCAGCCAGATTGTTGACAATAACTGAAAATTAGCTTTTGTGTAAATCTTCGTGTGGTCTTGATCAGATTTTGTAGGGATGGCTACTTTTTTGTCAGGTATCTCAATGTGAAAACAAATTTTTATTAAAAATCTTTGAACAGAAGCAAACTATTTTGTTCAATTTGGAAATGTGCTAGCACTTATACCTATTCCATAAGCCCCTATACATCTATCTTTAACAGAAACATTTTGGAAATCATCCAGATATTTTGTTGAATACTTAGTAAATAACAGCAGAAGATTTTATATTTATATATGCATATATCATCAGGCCTCTGGTAATTCAATTATCTCTTCTTTTTTGCAGACTGTGAGGAAGATGTTACACTTTGATCTAAATCACTGAGCTAAACTGGAACAATACATGTATGACATAGTTCTAATTAAATACATCCCAGTACATTTTAGCATCTAATAGACAGATAGACAAGCCCTAAATTTATCCTCCTTAAATGCCTTTTCAAATTTAAGCAGTTTACTTAACATAAGTAAGTTTTCAAGTAGGGAAAATAAGTCCTACACAGCTAAATAATTGACAACAACAAATCCAGGGTGTTTGGTTCTTCTTCAAGTTCATTGGAATATCTATTTTAATTCTGCTGTAATAACCAGGTTCATAAGTGTAGAATTAGATATTTGCAAATTTTAATATGATTTTTTTTTTGTTGTTCCATGGGTGAAAGTAGGCATTATACAATGTTTGGATGCAAGCTGACTGTTATATATGAATTAATGGCTGTGTATCAATTCATAGTACTATGAATTTTGCCAGCAACATGAAAGTACAAGAATTGCTGTGCCAGTGACAAGTCACATCATGACTCTAGTACACCAAACAGAAAAGCTCTTTGCAGGCCTGCAGCACTGGAGCTGAACAGGAACTAAAGTGATACAGGCCATTAGGGAAAGAGTCCAAAGGAAAAGTTTAATAGTCCACATTCTTCATATGTCAACATGTCTTTCCACCCATGATGTGAAGCCCTCTGACTGCTATTTTGTAAACTAAATTGAATAACATTTGTTGAATATAAAAGTCAGTGAATATCACTAATTTTTCATTAAAAAAAAAAAAAATCAGTTAATAGGGATTCTCTTTGTATTCAAGGAGCTGTGTAGGTGACCATCTCCTATTTGTTGCAACAAGTATTCATTGGATACTAGCAAAATTTGTCAAGTGATTTATTTATGGAAGTACTTTGGTATTCAGCCAACTCTCCATCTCTTGCTTGTTTGTAATGTCTAAATTTGAAAGTGTTCAGTATCTGGGAAACAAACTGCTGCCTTATGCCATGTTTCATCCAGATTTTATGACTATGACAGTTCCCACAGACTCAAATTTCAACACAAGCATAAACAGTCTCTATGACAGTATGGCAGAGGTCAGCTTCCTTTTAAAGGATACAGCTCTAAAACAGTGGAACCCCTTTAGAATGTTCCCTTCATAAGTGTTATTAAGAATTGTGACAAAAATGTTACATAAAAGCTTAATTATCCTCTGAGGATTTATTGTGCCAAATTTGAAGATTAAATTTAGTCATTAAAGAGGAAAAAAACTGGGAAATTTTAGTCCTGTATTCAGTGCTAGTTCCCTGTGTTCCCTAACTGTAGGGTTACTATTGGAGAGAATTTACAAACACGTTAATTAAGTAGCTCCAATAAGAGCTCAGGGAAATAAGCAACTTAATTTGCATATTTCCCTGGTGTACAAGGGGTTAATTAAAGTGCTTTAAAATATATTTTTTTTTAAATATTTTTATATTCAGCTGAGTTCTGATCATTTGCTGATTCTTCCATTAGTTCTATTAACATGAGCTTTGAAGGTATGAACGGAAAAGAGAGAAAGATATTGCCACAGAAGGCAAGGATTACAGCAGAAATTTTTATCCCAGACCAACTCTTGTGCTTAGCTGTATTTTGACATACTTAGGCTACCTGAGTTCTTAAAACTCTGGATCTTTATGAAAAGTGGAATGTCAAAACAACGGGGGTGAAATGACGCTAACTTTTTGGCTGCATTATAAAGAAACATTACTGATTAACTAGTGCAGTGATAGTGCAGTTTTTGAAAAAGCCATGTAAGGACACTATAATAGCTGGAGAGAAAGTGCTCCATTTTCTTTTTATATTTTCTTTATAGATCTTTTCTAAATTCTGATTTTATAGTAATTATGCAGAAGTTCTTCTTTCCAGGATTGTTTTTCCCCTAGTTCAAGTCAGACATACCAGTACATGAAGCAGGAAGAAGTAAAAATATGTCTTGCAAGAGACAAAAAAAATTAAATCACAAATATATATCCAAATATCAACTATATAAGATATATAATTTTATATCATGTTGCTAGCTGCACACAAATGAAAACAAAGTGCATAATTTGAACAATACATCTCTGAAAACTACAACCATATTCTTCAAATTTTAAATTGCAAAAAGTTTTATCAGATAACGGCAATTACTACAAGGAGAGGAAACAAAACAACACAAAACCCAAACCCCACCCTGACTACTGCAACTTAAAAAACAAAGACAACACAAAATAAAAAGTATATAATTTCAAGTCTGTCATTTTCCACTGCACTGTCAGACACAACCAAAAAAATCCATATGAAATAAGACATTTATTTAGCCATAAAATAGAATTAATTCCATCTCCCCATTATGTTACCAGTCATATGGGAGTAAAGGACCAGGTTCCCAAAAGCACTGAATGCCCTTGCTATTAGGTCTCTGATATTGGACAAAACATATCCAGTAAAACCGCTAGATGCAAAAGAAAAGGTTTACCTCTCACCTACCTCTGGTTTGCATAAGATCACACATTTGTGCCATTTCATACCAAAACTAACCCAGAGATAGTTTTTATTCTAGAGTTTCTGTTCCAGCAGACATATTACAAACTAGAAATATAAAATTATGGTAGCTTTTCACGTTTAGAAAGTATTTACTTCCATTATTCCCACCATGTGTGACCTACAGTCACATAAGATGTGGATCTTCTCTAATTCCTTCAAAAGAAGGACCATCTTGGGCATATTCTGTTGCTGATCCAGCAGAAATTAAGCCAGAAAACCCCAACAAAACTGCTCTGGAGAACAGGAACAGAAAGTAATGAGGAAAGCTTGTAAATGGGGGCAGGAAGTAACAGACAAGGACTACCTGCCTCTTAAATCTCTGCATGAAATACAAACTGCAGAAGGGTTTTGGAAGACTGCAAAATCCTAAAGTGGATGTAGAAACCTGAAAATGAAAACAGGGAAAATTTACTAAAAGAAGTTTCATGAAAGCGTGATAATAAAAGGGGTGATTAAGACTGTTAGGTGGTAAGGTAACAGCTGTAGGATTCAAATTTAAATACAAATTTCATCACCTGTATTTACTTCAAGCACATGCTTCGATATTTTAATACAAAGCCATATTGTAATTATTCTGTAGAAGAGACCAATTTATTTCTGTAGGAATACAATCCAATTCCTCAGCTGAGGTAGGACAGCATAATCTTCATTCACTCACCAAGACCTAGGCTAATTTGCAGTGAACAAGATCTGGAATACAAATTTAGTGGTATTGAACAGTGAACTTCAGAAGAAACACTAAGAACTAAATGAAAGATGATGCTATTTCTCAAAAGGAAAACTCTGGGAAGATGAGAGAATAAGTCTACATATGTGTTAGGTAGAAACTTCATCCACAAATTAGTTACTAATGACTGTTTCGCATCAGTTTTAAAACCTTTCTGAGTCTGACTTTAGGACAACAGCTGATACTTACGCTTTAGGGGGCCTGCAGTTTGGGAAAGCCCTAATAATAAAATTACCTTGAGGAAAAATTTGACAAAAAGAAAGTCAGTCTAGATTACTCTTGAATCAGATTATCTCCCCAGGCATTGGTGGCATTTTTAAATTATTGTCTGAAACTTGTAATAAGAAAGAGGAGATAACAAAGAACTTGTATATTTTTCCAAAGAGTGTTTAGAATCAATCTCTTAATTATCAACCAGATAAACAGAAAAGTCAATTTAGCCTATTTTCAGACTACATGAACAGTCAGCTCCCAGTAGCACTTCCCAGCAGTTCTCAGCTTCCCAGAGACCTATCATGTATTGCTACTACTAAAAATAGCAAGTGTTATAAAAATAATATATATGAAGTGATAATGAATAAACAAATTAAAAACCATTTTAAACAGGTATATTCATATGCTTTGGCCAGTACTTACAGTTCTTGTAATTTGTCAGACTCAATATTTTCAAGGTGAGAATCACTTCTAAAGTTTTACTATTTTTTCTACTATCTACAAGGCTTTAAATTAAAGTAACCTATTTTGTGACTGTTTCAAGTATCAGTTAAAGATTCCTATACCTTTAAGTGCAAAGCTACAAAATCAGAAGGAGCAAATTGGGAGACAGTAGCCTGTGTAGACACAATTCTCAAAGCATTTGGCTACCAGATTATTTTCATAACAATTGAAATGGCATTTGAAATTTCTCACAATCACTGACCATCCTTCAAGCAGATCCATCAATCTGAAGATGTGTTCTGACCTAACACTGAAAGATGTTTATTTACTTATATGTGTTTATTTACTTATATGTGTTTATGCAGCAGTGAGAGTTCCCACTGTAATTTTCTTTTAGCAATTAAATACTATGATCCTTCAGTTAAACCCCTTTATCTTGACACTTTTAGTATTGTACATGCTCATTCTACAATAAGATTATATTACAAGCTAACATTCAAAAGCACTCTGAGTTTTATTGATTCCTGTAAGAATTTCCTATTTATACAATATCACCAAATCAAAATAAAACCCCACCAGTGCAGCTAGAAACAGAGTTTTTTACGTGCCATGCTGGGTTCTGTGTGGGGCAAGCCTTACTGTAGTTTTAGGCTCATAAATCATTAAAAGAATTTCATCTTCCCATCTTCTAAACTAACTTGTTGTTTTTTTTATAGAATGGTATTGCTTTCCAAAGTAATTAAAGCAATAACTGTAAGCCTCATGTTGAGGTGCTTGCATGACATTGTTCAATATTGGGTCAAAACTCTTAGGGGTGGACCTATTTTGAGAGAAGAATTGCCCTTAAGAAATAGGACATGCACACCAGTAACAACATCACTGCAAGGAAAATTCACAACAGAAGTAAATAAATATTTTTATTCTCAAGACAATGTAGCTCATACAGCAAAATACTATGTTATCTTGACTATTTTAACAGTTTTCACAGTTATCAGCTCCCCAGAAGAGTAAGTTGCCTGGTTCATTGTATGAAACTCTTGCCTGTATAAGAAACATAAAAAATATAATGATGTCTATCTTTCATCTATTTACCTTTCCTACTGTGCTATCATTTAGTGTGACTATAGAAGCGATTGGACAAGAGGAGAGAAGAGAAAGAAAAAAAAATAAACAGGAAGAAAATATTTTGAAAACATTTTGCTCTCATTTGCCCCAATTCTAAAATTAAGTTATTTAAATAGGACACTGTCTGATTTTCTATTAGTGTGGAATTACATTCTAATGCCAAACACTGAAATTACACAAGAAAAGAGCAATAAAGTATTCATAGTTCCACACATAAAGTTCCTCTTTAATTTTAATCTATGAATATTCATATTAATAATTTCAGGGCTAAGCATCAAGTAAAACTGGGAGGAAATTTTTTTTAATATTGAAATAATTTTATCCAAAGGAATACGGGAAAAACAAGAGGAATATTAAATATATTGTTTCAACAGTTTGAAAGCATTGTTTCATTTCAGATGTTACGTTTCTTTTCAGAAATGCTGACCATTCCACTCCACGTTAGTTCCTGGTAGGAAACTATATGATGAGGAGACATGTTAGTGTGGGAAAAACTCATTGGGATTTTGAAGTCTGGATAAGATATTATTTCTTAGAGGTAAAAGTTATTAGGCCTTGATATCTCATTCTCAACATTGATAAACACATTCACCATCATCTTTGTTTTACAAGGACAGGAAAGTCTCCTCTAATTTTTAATCTTGAAGCAGAATTTGCTTCTAGGTACTAATGGAATTTTCCCACTTCAGATGAAATGAAATATTGAATTTTTCCTCTGAGGCCTAAACCAATTCTTGTTTCTCAGTGTATGAGCTTTTCATGATTACTTCATTCACTATTTGATATTTTAAAAAAAAAATCACGAATATGAGATTGAACATTTTTTTATTAAAATAAGCTCAGAGTCCTTAGCTGGGATTCATTTAGGTCCGCTTTCTATGCGTAACAGGACTCACTCACAGATGAGTGAATTTGTTCATCATTAGGCAATAGTGAGAAAGGTAATGGGTACAAAAGTTTAACCTGTTTTCTTTTTGGTGCAATACTGGATCATCTGCTTTTGCTTTGGTTGTCTTGTAACAGTAATAACATGACTACAGGAACACAAATATAAATTGCAAGCAGTGAGAAATAAATTTTCTAAATGTTAGTGAACAAAGCATAAGCCCAGCTAATTCTTAGATGAGTATACATTTTCATACATTTCTGGTAATAGAGAGTGGAACTTAGTCTCAACAATAATCAGTGTCACTGATATTTTACTGTGCATAAAATATTTGCAAAATTAAGGAAAAAAATTAAGACAGAGTTTCCTAACATTTTGGGGTATTGTCCAAATAGTTGCATTGTTTATAGTAGTTATAATAATTTATTTACTGATGCATCAACACTTTCAAATCAAACCTATTTTTCATTTCTTGGGCAAGGGATCAAAGAGTTTGAGCCAAACCATTATGAAGGTAAAGAAGAGCCTGCTACCAAACTACTTTGCTTGAGACCAAGCCTTACTTGTCCGAACATGCAGAGGTAAAATGGCTCCATTTCTCTCATTACAAGTTACGCTCTCTTTTTCTTGATGCATTTTTCTTTTATTGGTATGGTGTCTAAGTAGTGCAGCCTACCCACTCTGTTTCTTGTCTCTCCAGTCCCTCCTTAAGAAGGCTTCTTCAGCTAGGAAAACTGCTATTCTTCAGTAACTTCAGTAACTTCTTCAGTAACTTTACCACAAAAAACAATTTGGAACCCCCCAGAATTCATTCATTAATTACCTGATGAGCCAGAGAAGCTTATTGCTGTCATCCTTATGCCCCCTTCCACCTGAATATCCTTTACCTTTTCAATTGCTCCCTTTTCATTGCTTTCTAATCTGAAGCAGGTGCAATTTTCATATAGGAATGCTGACACAGGACCATGAATGCTGTATCCTAAGCCGTATCTGTACATAGTTATGCCAGAAAAAAAGTTGATATAAAAGAAGAGTTGGTTACAAGCAATTACTTACAAGTAAGTAATTATCTTATGTATTATGTACAAACCCAGGCACAGGTTCCTTCTGCTGTTTAGGCAGTTGCAAATTTCAGCCATTAAAACAAGCAGTTCCTTCACAGGATGATGGTAATAAAATGGTTCCTGGCATACTCTAAACCAAATGAAACTGTCAAAGTCACTTGATGTGTGTGTCAGCTAGTTAATTTTCCTATACCTGATTTCCTACTGATGTTAAAACAGTGAAATAGTTTTGTAGACAAAGCTTCAAAATAAAAACATTCCCAGATATACAAATGAAGTTGGTACCTGTTGACTTTTTCAAGGTATCTGTGCATCACATCTTAAGAATAAAGGTAAGATGGGCTTAGAACCACCTATAGGATCTCTCCTGCCTTGTTGTATTATGCATCTAAGCACACAATAACCCAGCTTCTTCATTATGTCCAGCTTTAGGGAGACGCATTAGATTGAAAAAAAACAGCAGTCCTATGACAACCAAAGGCATTCACATCCATAAGTATCCTCTTGTAACCTCTTATCCTTGCTTTACTGCTACAGTCCTTAAATGAAGGAAGGAAGAGTAAAGATGCGTGTAAGGAAAAAAAAAGGACAAAATCTTTCATAATGTATGTAATTAAGTATCAGAAAAATTTTCCAGAGAGACAGTGAAATTTCTGACTTTGAAGGTTTGCAATACCTGGCTGAACATAGCCCTGAGCAACCTGGGCTAGATTCAGTGCAGCCCTCCTTGAACCATATTGAACTAAATAACTTCCAGAGGTCCATCCCAAGCTGAATGAATCTATGACTGTCAGTTGCATGCTGACAAAAGAGTAGGATTGTCCTAGTGCTGTAAAGAGCCTAAAGCTACAGATCTGTTCTCTTATACAAGCAAAAAGAACTTTTTTCCTTTAAAAGGAAATGGTAATAGATTAACAGGAAAAAAATCAAATCAGATACATCACATTAACATCCCCAAATCTGTTTGAATTCCCATTCTTTTAAACCAAAACAGTCTATAAAAATGCTGTGCTTGCTCAGTAAGAAAATACCTTATGCTTTTTCTTTACACCTCTCCTAGTGGAATCATTCTGTTGTAGAAAGGATCCATTTTCTGTTGAAGATTCAAGCACAGCACTAGTTATTACTGATGAAAAGGCAGGAGCTCTGAGCGATGGGTCCTCTAATGTGACTGGAGAGATGCAACAGGAAGAAAGTTCCAACACTTGGTTTTGTCCTCGGGATACCCCACTAAAGTGGTCTTGCAAGTACCCTCTGTTGTGAGCCTATACAATCAGAGTAGTGAACCAGAAGTAAAAAGCATTGTCAGTATGTCAGCAACAGGCTGAAAATAACTTTCAGCTGATCCAGAATCACATGTGAACAATAGCAAAATAATTTAAGAGCTCATAAAAATGCCACACTAAGAACAAGGAAAGAAAACCTATACAAATTCCATAACACAGCAGAAACCCCTGAAACACAGGGTTTTTATGTTGGTCATCCACCTTTGATATTGCTGTTGATTATGAATAAATGCAACCATTATGTTAAAAGATTTAGCACAATCTTGACTCTCCTTCATGTTATCGTTGTGTGGATTGCTGTTTAAAGGTTATTTAACAACTCATTTCTACTCAACACTACATAAATTACAGTAGTAAATATCTATTTAGTAATAGATATCTCAAACATTTAGTAAATCACAGTTGACAAGCAGACTGCTGAATGAAAGATGGAAAAAAAACAACAAAAAAATGCTTTCACATAAAGTTAGGAAATAGTGATTTCAGAGTTAGCTATGAAAAAGTTCTCAAAGAAAACCTGCATGCACACATTTCCCAGTCGGTAGCCTTGCCACATAAAGCATTTGTGGTTGATTCTACCATTCCTTCTATTCAAGCAGAAACAGACATCAGAGATAGAGGCTGGAAGAATGGAAGAAATTAAATTAGTGATCTGATTCAAACAGCTCCAACTTAAATTTGGGAAAATATATTTTTTAACAGTTAGGGCCTCAAAGAACCCAAGTAATGTTAAATCCATGGCTTGCTATTCAATACTAATTCTGTATTGAATTTCTGAAGTACCCAAGTGATCACTGTTTTATAGTTGTATTTCTCTACCTTATGTCTAGGACCTCAGATCCAGGTTCTCATGTTAAAACATTATTAGTGAAGTTGACCCTAGATTGTCACATCTTCCCTCACTCACTCAGAGTAGCATAGCCACTTCACTGGTGATGTTGCAGCTTTTGACACAAGATGTTACATTTGCAGAGGTCATTAAACTTTGTATCTTAAGACATATTGCACACCTGAAGACATTTTTGAATTCTTTTCACTTTGAGAATACAAAAAGCAAGGACTAGACACATTCTCCACCAATATAGTTTGCCATAGTGTATCCTTCTTTCACTGTTTCTAGATAAGTCTTGTACTTAACAACATTACGAGGCACACTATTACACCTCAACAATTTACTGAAGCATAGTACCCAGTCTCCCTAATTATTTGTTACTATAGCACCTTTGTGCCATGCATGAGTTTAAAAGCCAGAATTACACCTGTATTTACTAAATATCATTGCATCAAAAGTGAATATTTAAGGAATTCCAGAAGAAACAGCAGTTGACACTGGCCTTACCAGAAAGAAACTTTTCCTTTTTGAGATTGGTCAGTGGACTAGTTTTAGTGTTATATATATCCTCTTTCTTCCATACAATTTTGATAAAATTATCAGGCAATTTCAATCTAGAGGTCAACAGAAAATGTCATGTAACTTCAGTACCACTTTTTTCCCCAATACATACATTTCCTTAAATCAAAATAGAATTTCTTCCATAACTAAACATTTTAAGATTCTTGCATTGTCCTATTATCTATTTACACTTTTTAATTCTATTTACTTATTTTTCTTCATTAACTTTCACCATCTATTCATTTAGTCTCAATGTTCTTTGAAGCAATTTCCTTCCTTCAGAAACCTTCCCTGAAATACTTTTGGTTCACTCACAATGTGGCTTCAAAGAAAAGTCTGAGTAGTTTACAGAATTGGCAGAAATTATCATTCTGTTGAAGTAGAAAAATCAATCTGCTAGAGCAGACTTTTTTTCAAGGATTCAGTTAAAAAGATTATTATATTTTAAAATATGAAAAATTCTGCCTTTATAAACTGAACAACTGACTTGGTTCACATTGTGTTTTTGTTAGACTGTCAACATTGCCTGAGTCACACCAGGTAAGTCAGTATACAATACTTCTTAATTTCTTTTTAAAAAGATAAAGTTTCTGCCTTCCCTAATTTCACTGAGGTTCAACAAGTTGCGAGATCTTCTTTGGATAAGGCATTGCTCAGATGTGTATTTCAGGTGTTTCAGAATGACAAATAAATTCAGTGCAACATACAACATACAGGAGATCTCTCATCTCATATTGCTTTCTATTTGGACATGCTTTATTTGTGCTATTATGCAAGAAACTCCCACTTGTGACAGTGGGAATTCAAAGCAAAATAAGGAGAGAATATACAATGAAAATCTCCAGTACAACTAGCAGTGAAGAGTTTTCTCTTAGGCTGATAAGGCTAAATCAACAGCTGCACATCACATATAAATATAGAGAAAATTTCATTGCAGGAACAAAACCTTCTGGGAGGCAGGCAATCTATACAACCTCTGTGACATCAGGAAGAGCTTCTGCGACGAGCGAGGGAAGCAAGCGGTCGGCTCAATATGAATGGTAAAGCAAACTTCAACTTTATTACGGCGCAATCACACTTTTATACTGTTACAGCTAATTGTGTCTGCTAGTTACTTGTTTATTTGCTAAATTCTAAGGATTACATTATCATACTCCTCCTACTTGCAGTTTGAGGCACAGGGTTCTCAGACCAGGTGTTTTTCCCTCAAAGTCGTTTATTTCTTATCTTCAAGGACAGGATGTCCTTGCCAGCCTTGCAGAACTTCTTTGTCAGGATGTTTTGCCATGTCTCTGAGGCCTACTCTGGCTAAGTCATGACAACTGAGCCTCACTTAAGTTTTCCAGTGAACTGGAATCCTGCAACCATTCCCCAACAAGCTTCATATGATGTGACTGTTCCTTTTCTTTTCATAGGCCTAGTTCTGGAATACTGGGGGAAAGGGGGGGAAGCTATTTCTGTCTACAGAAAAGCCAATATATTTCAAATACTGAAATACATATAAAATGACCTCTTGTCATACTGGAAGTTTCTATTAAGCCTTGAAACTTGGTAAATAAATTCAACAAATTCTTCTATACAAAAAGTATAAGCACTATTTTTTTTTCTCCTTAGGATGCAAGCTATTTCATATGAAGCAGCACTGCAATGATCATTAAAAACATAGAAAACATTCAAGCAAATATGAAAATCTGTAAGTTTTGGCTTACAGATGCACTGAAAAATATCCAAGTCAAATGTCAGTTTGGTTATTTCAGAGACTACTCAGCAGAAGTCATGATTTCAACATTTGACTATTGTATGTGTATATGGTAAGACTACTAAGTATTCATCTTCAAGTGTTCATGGAGTCTGAGGTGTAGAGTAGTCAGTCTCTGGGGAGATTAAAGTAGATGTCTTTGTAGCTGGTAGTTGCCACTGTGACGAATTTATTGAATCTTGTATAAAGCATTGAGAATAGAAAGAATTTTACAATTTTCTTAATATTTATAATTATAGTATGTATTTATTTATTTTGGCAGACAAAGTGCTTTTAGTAATATGAGATACTGAAACGATCAATTGTGTTTTCACACTGAAAGGCTACAGGTGCAACAGAAGCTATCTGCACTTGTATGGCATTAAACCTGTAATGTACTCTTCAATTGTTTCTGATTACTGACAGATGTACAAGCTAAGTATTGGGTAGCTTCTCATGCATTAATTTAGAAAACAATTTACTAAGAATACACATTGAAACAACATCTATAGTATCATACCTTTAGCTCACTCACAGAATCACAGAAATCCTCATGGTTGGAAGGGACCTTTGAGATCATCGAGTCGAACCACAAAAAAAAAAAGAAAAAAAGAAACCCACACAAACAACAGACACAAACCAACAATCTCTGGCACTAGAGCATGCCCTGAAGTGCCATGTCTACACATTTCTTAAATACCTTAAATACCTCCAGGGATGGCAACTCCACCACCTCCCTGGGCAGGCTGTTCCAGTGCCTGACCACCCTCTCAGTAAAGTAATTCTTCCTAATATCTAATCTAAACCTCCCACGCCACAACTTCAGACCATTTCCTCCAGTCCTGTCATTAGTCACTTGGGAGAAGAGGCCAACACCCACCTCTCTACAACCTCTTTCAGATAGCTGTAGAGGGCAATGAGGTCTCCCCTCAGCCTTCTCTTCTCCAAACTAAACATGCCCAGTTCCCTCAGCCTCTCCTCATATGACTTGTTCTCTAGACCCCTTCACATCAGGGAATCCCATTGTTCAACAGGCAGACAGTGCTTAAAATAATCACTTTGCATAAAAAGCAAATACAAAACCAAATAGTTTTAGATCATTAATAGTAATTTCATGATAACATATTTCTGATAATCAAATAGGAGATGACACTTCAATAAGTAGTAACTGAAACACAACCGAGCAAATTAAAATCCTATTTTTACCAACACTTGGGTTATTATAGTAACCAGGCAGATTGTTGCAGACGGAGTGATTAGCTTCACTCATAGGAGAGAAGCAGTGAAATATTTATAGATATAAAACAGTGATTTATCAAGGTTCATTAGTGAACGCGACAGTGTTTTGCAAGATTCAATGGCAAGGTACACTTGGTTATTTAATGCATAGAGGACAGCGTCAGACAAAGCTGTCAGGGAGGCCCTCCCATTGAGTCACAAGGTTCAGAAAAGATCCCCTTGCTTTCTAAACACCTTCTCAGAGAGGAGTCTAAGTGCAGCTGGATCCGAACCTAGTCCCAGAGTTGGTCAATATCTTATGTCTAAAGGAGTATATGTGTGCAGTCAATCCTTTAGCTAAGATTTCAAAGTTTAGCATGCTATTAACCACTTACCGAAGATCTGTTGCTGCAAGAAATCTTTAAACCTTGAGGAGTAATCTTGGGCAGGTTACCTTGAGCAGCTTCCCTGCTCAAGGGGCAATCCTGGTGTGCAGCCCACTGCTGTGCAAGAGAGCTCAAAGGGCTCTTGGGCTGTCCACTATTTAAAGAGTATGTTAATTGACCTATAGTAATATTTGCATAGCAACAAGATGTCTAGGTCCTCATTCCAGACAGTGTTTGTCTGTGTTGCTAGCCATCCCCCAAAGTCCAGGTGCAATCCAGCACCATTCCCACTGACGGTTATGGCTTGAGCAGGAGCCAGGGAAGGGGGGAGGGGGAGAACACCGCCACACAGATGAGCTAAAAGAATTGTTTCTCAGATTCAGAAATTTACCCAAGCTCTTTGTAGCCATCAAAACAGAAAATATGCATCTAAGTATGCTCCTTTTAGTCACACAGTAAAGGCAAATTTATTCCTGGGAGGGTCTCACTGACATCGGCTAAGATCACTGAGTGCCACTAGATGTGAATCATCAAACCAAGTGATGGACCCTGGCCAAGTGCTGGGTCCTGCATTTTGGTCCCAACAACCCCAGGCAATGCTACAGGCTTGGGGAAGAGTGGCTGGAAACTGCCTAGCAGAAAAGGACCAGCGGGTTTGTGGACAGCTGGCTTAATATGAGCCAGCAGTGTGCCCAGGTGTTGCGTTAAGACGCAAAATTGTTTTGGCAGAAAATAAACCCCCTTGTGTTGCAACATTCCTCACCAAGGTGGGAGGCTAGATGCGGCTAGGTTTAAATTCTGAGTGATGCCCAATTCACCACTATCAGTCCAGTCTCATTTAATATATTAAACTATCACAATTCCGGATACACTAATAGTGGACTGCACCTTCAGTCTAGTCGTGCTCATGATCTACCATGGACACTCTCAAGTGTTTGGTCACGTTCAATGAGAAAACAAAACAACTTGCCACTTAAGTAGTGCAGTTTATTTAAGCAACAGATATAAAGGTTCTTATGGTTTGCCGGTCACAAATACACTGTATACAAAGCACGTGCAAGTAAAAATATTGTTAATGGTACAAAGCACATGACAAAGTTACAGACAATACAGCCTGGCTATAAATGTGAAAATCTCTAGAGAGATTTCTAAGTTTCCTGAGGAAGTACTCAGTATAGTCTAAGTCTTACCCAAAGGCGTCCCTATGGGGTGGGAGAAGGCTCAGCCCATCAACTGGTCCCAGAAGTCAAAGGTAGTCCATGATGGGGTCCTCCTTGACTTGTTCATGATGGTGTCTTCCCTGGTATCCCTCTTTCTTGGGCTATTTTTATACTATTTTTTACCTTCAAGGTGGAGTTTGAGTGACTCTAGTGATAAATACCTTTATTATGATTGGTGTAAATTTCTCTTGCCCCCCATTTAAAGATATAGTTTACGAAAAATTCAGGGTGCAGAACCAAGGAGGAGTGGGGTACGCACCTTGGAGGTGGGTAGCCTTTGGGATGAAGGTGTGTTTTCATATTATAATGACATTATAATGACCAAAGTTTGCACAAAAGACAGTGTTTCATCAAAATTTGGCAGACCGTTGGCTAAGGGTAGCAAACATGCAACTTACCAGTTCCATGGGACCATCTCGTTCCCATATCTGCTGTGTAATCACAGAGCTTGGCCATGGAATCTCCACTCCACTCCATCCTCCATGTTGCTTAGCAAGCAATATTGTTCAGGGAATTGTAGATGTAGCAGATTTCTTGAATATCAGCCGCCGCTGTGTTCTACCCTGGAAAGGTTTCGATTTTATAATTTTCCTTAATGTGTGAGCAATGCTATATATTTAATATAATTTTATTTTAGGAATTATTCCACATTATCCACACTGTGACTATAGTCACTCAAGCTCCACAATATTTGCAACTAATTGGGAATATCACAGATGCTCTCGTGGTAAGGGTTGTCAAGTACAAATATATCTTGTGGAGCTATCAAGCAAGTTAAGTTCTTCGTCATGATCCAAAGTCTAACATACAAAGACTTTGTCAAAGCAAAACATAATATGGTGAGTATTAATAAAACAACAAGAAGATAGAGCATCTTGTTAAAGATTCATGTAGTTGTTGACGACCGTCCAAAAAGAGTGTCCCAACATTCGTGTTCTCCATCTTCCTTGACTCTTTCCAACACTTGGTGTGTCTCTTCGACATCATGATGGACAGTAATCAGTCTTTTGTCCATTTTCTTGGGCCTCTTTCAACAGTCGCTTCAAGTCATTATGTTGTAGCAGCTTCTTCACTAGTGTAATGTTCATCATAATAGGTGCAAATAATAAATAATGAATCATCGTATAGTTAGACTGTAGCAATTGATAAGATGTGACAGGAACTGAATAATTAAAATCACATCCAACAGTGTTAGTAAAGTTACAAGCACAAAGATTCAAGTGATTATTTATATCTATCACTTTCATCTATAAATACAAAACTACAGGGAGACTCATGCAGATACACCCTTTCCCAATATATACAAGCACAGTTTCTGGAGTTTTGACAGGATGTATTGCTAAATGACAAACATTTTGGTTGGTGTCAAGACGAATGTCTTGTGTTTTGAGGGTACTACTCTCAAAAATGAATTCTTGTTGGTTTCGTGTGATGCATGCGTCAACATCAACAGTTTGCCATTTACTCTTTTTTTTTTTTGTGCCCACACTTTATGCTCTATTGGATAGAGTATAGCTCCTTGGTGATTCAACTCCAGTGCAATGATTGGGTATATGGTTGCATTGAGTATATGAAGCATTGAGTATTATTAAGACAAAAGCAGTGGCTTTGCTGTCAGTGGGATTGTAGGTGAAACTAACCACATATGACCAGGATTGAAATAGCTTTTCAAACTCAATTGCATTATGCCATATTACTTTTTGAATTTTGGTGGGCAAGGTGCCTTCTTCACCTTCCCTTATAATTGTGGCTGTCATCAATTGCACACACAGTTGGGCTTGGATACAACTAAGGGACAGAGAAACATTGTTTTGGGCTATATTAAGTGCATTTGTGGTTAGCTGATGGTCCTTTTCATTTGTTTCTTCCCGCTCAGGTAATATATTTGATAAAAGCCATTGGTGGTTTCTCAAGGCTGATAAAGAAGACTGTAGGGGATGTTTTAACGTGTCGCGATCAGCAGCAGTCGCAACTAGTTTGTGGGCAAGTACTTCAGAACCTATACTATTTAAGACTCCCAATCTTCTTCCTAAGATCTCTCTTCAATCGCTGTGAAGAGGTCAGGGTTCGACCATGCAACCATGCTGACCAGCCTTCATAAGATGTACCTAGGAATGGTGAACAGATAGGTTTGATTGCAGAGTGTCGTGGTTTGGCTTCAGATGGCAACAAAGAACCACGTGGCAGCCGCTTGTGTAGACCCGAGTCCCCACTGCCACCCTGGCGGGGAGGGCAAAATCAGGAGAAAAAGGCAAAACTTGTAGGTTGAGACAAAGCAATTTAACAGAACAGCAAAAGGGAGCGAGAAACAGCAACAACAGTAACAGAAACAGAGGAATATACAACCGCGATTACGGTACGCCCACGTGCCGAGCGCACCTGGGGCGCCCAACCCCCGACCGCCCTCCTCCTTTCGGGGGACTTCCTGTCTCAATGAAGTTGCTGGGCGCCAGCTGCTGAGGTCAGTTCTGGTCCCTTCACTGCTGCACTTTACTCGGTTTCTCATCAGAGTCCATTTGTCATTAGTTTGGGTGCTTTTTTACTATAGTACAACCAACAGCAGTCACCAAAATAAGATACAGTCCCAAGGTAATTGAGCAATTAACATCATACAGTTTCATTCATTGGTTATTCTCACCCAAAATCAGGTTCCCATGTGGTACACACTGAACTTCCCCATCCTTTCGCATCACCCACCAAGTGCATCCGGGTCCTTGAGCAAAGGCAATCCCATGGATAGGTTTGCCTTTGCCTGAGGCAGGACTAACCCAGACGGTCTTCCCTAACATATTCTTCATGTGCACTA